>PISX010017239.1:0-43931 GCA_004024625.1 Mellivora capensis | reverse complement strand
TATTTCTTAAAAAGTAAGCACTCTGTAAATTACTAGTTAATAGAGAAGACCCCAGTGGTTACATATTTGGGAACTATTCTAGATTGCCTTGATAGCTACTAAATAAAATATGCTTTCCTTTGTTCTGAGTGTATGTTTATGAGCAAACTAACTGCATTCTAAATGTGGAATTAAGAATGGGATCAATGTCATCAGCATTAGTTCTGTAACATTAAAATGTATAGACCAAATAATTTCACTTGTGGATCCACTATCCTCATGAGGTAGAGGACTAATAAAGAGAAATATTTGAAACCTATGCACGTAGGCTTCATTTAAAATGTATTATCATACAGGCCTACATCATAGGTAATGAGAGGCTCTCATTAAGTGTGAGACAAACATGAAATCCATCAAGGGACAAGGTGAAAAATTGAAGCTAAAGAATAAATCAATTGATTAAGCCAGCATTCTTGACTTTTAAGCAACCTGTATCCTTTCCTAGATATACCATCTATCTGCTGACAGGTCGGTGTCATGATAAATTTGAGGTCTTGACCTAGTCTGTCAACAGATTTTTAAGACAGTGGCCTAGACAAATGCTTCTCAAGCTGTCTGGGGGTGAGGAAGAGCTATACCATTAATTTCTAATTCTATGTGTGTAACATACAATAAAAGTAAGTCACTAGAAAAATTAAACTAAAAACCATAAATATACAACCCAGATCCATTTTAAAAAAATACTGGCAACATGGGGGACTAGGGGGGCAGAAAAAGAAGAAAAGAAACAAGATGGGATTGGGAGGGAGACAAACCATAAGTGACTCTTAATCTCACAAAACAAACTGAGGGTTGCTGGGGGGAGGGGGTCGGGAAAGGGGGGGGTGGCTTAATGGACATTGGGGAGGGTATGTGCTATGGTTAGTGCTGTGAAATGTGTAAACCTGGCGATTCACAGACATGTACCCCTGGGGATAGAAATTTGTTTATAAAAAATAAAAATTAAAAAAAAATATTGGCTCCTGTGGTCATAAATGATTCCATTATATTATTAGAAATGTTCTAAATATTTATTCTTACTATTTGTACTTACATTATCACAGACAGATGACAGATTGAAAATTGACTCAGTCAACTGACCACACCATAAGTAGCACAGGGCTAGAGATTAGGTAGCTGGAATTGCATAAGAACATTAGAGAATCTTATTAACATAATATTGTGGTTCATAGAACAGGTGTTTTATTATTGGTGACAAGTGGCGCTGGCTTATCTGTTTTGATGGTTGTTTAGTTTTGTATTGAGGTTTCTATAAACCCAAACTTTTAGAGAACTGTCTTTTTTTTTTAAGATTTTATTTATTTATTTGACAGTCAGAGATCACAAGTAGGCAGAGAGGCAGGCAGAGACAGAGAGGAGGAAGCAGGCTCCCTGCCGAGCAGAGAGCTGGATGCGGGGCTCCATTCCAGGACCCTGGGATCAGGACCTGAGCGGAAGGCAGAGGCTTAACCCACTGAGCCACCCAGGCGCTCCAGGAACTGTCTTTTTTTTAATTCAGTTTAATTTTTTCAGTGTTCCAAGAACTGTCTTAAAAACATATCACACTTTTATTCTGCTTTCTTACCGATTCCCCTTCTCATTGTCAAGTTAGTAACCAAAATCATGTATTTGTGCAATAGTCGATTGGAAACATGACATACAGTATGTAGACAGCATTTCCCTCTGATGTGATGACAGCAGTCTTGCATGGGATTGGAGGCCCACCTGACCTCATTACCTCCAGCATTTATCCACTCAGGTTAGAAAACATTTCAAAGTTGCACAGATTTTTCTTTCCACTTTATTTATTTTTTAAGATTTTTTTTTTATTTTATTTATTTGACAGAGAGAGAGAGAGATCACAAGTAGGCAGAGAGGCAGGCAGAGAGAGAGGAGGAAGCAGGCTCCCCACTTCAGGGGCCTGATGCAGGGCTCGATCGCAGGACCCTGGGACCATGACCTGAGCCAAAGGCAGAGGCTTTAACCCATTGAGCCACCCAGGCGCCCCTTTTTTTCCACTTTAATTAATGTGACACATTCATTGAAAAGCGGTGGCAGCACTATAAAACAAGAAGTTTATGCTTGGCAAATTATATTTCCAGGAAAATGGGAACTTCCTCTCATTGTATTAGATGCAAGCTGTATCTGCATTTTAACTGCAGTCAAGTGCAGACTGATTCCATTGCTTGCCAAATATTTGCCAAATTTGCAGCTTTGTAAATGCTTTAGAAAATTCATGGAAGGGCTCTGATGAAAAGTAATTTTAGTTTTGGCATACTTGTTTCTTCTGATGTAGCCCCTTTTTATTTCCTTCCTATACCTAAGCAATATGTACATGAGGATACAACACAGGAAAAACAAACAAAAATAATAAAAAAATAAAAAACAAAGAAACAAACATAAAACCATGAAGTACTGCCCGCGTAGAACCTTCATTTTCATAGAGTTAACTTCTATTAATTTTTGGAGCAATAATCTAAGTGAGATACTATCTGGATAGGGACAGATTTGGGAAAGGTCAAACATTTCAAGACACCAAGAGAAATATCCACTGCGAGGGGGTTTTACTGACAAGTTGTCCTGTACTGCTTTGATTTAAGCACTTGTTATTTCAATGGCATTTCTTTCCTTCATTAATGGGATGAGCAACAATTTATGAAATTAGATAGATCACCTCATTCCACTAAATTACTGATGGCACTTACTTTAAATCATTTAGAACGTTCTCTTTTCCAGAAATTGTGCTTGGAAAAATGTGAAAAGATGTAAATATTCATAAATTCATGTATTTTACATATGAAATATTAGAAATTAAATATATGAATAGTTTATTTATATCCACACAGTGATGTCAGAAAGGATATCAACCAAAATATTAAAAACACTTAACTGGTTCTCTGTGGTTTATAGATATTCACTTATTTTAACTTTGTCTTCATATTTTTGCATTGTTTTTTTTTCTATTGAACAGTTATACAAATTTTAAATCAAGTAAAATAATGCTTTTTTACTTTTATAAAACACAAACGTGTTCTCAACATGTTGGGCAATTATGACTGATTAACATCAATTGTAATTTTACTTGGGGAAGATAGTAAAGAGAATACCTGTTAATCATACTCCTTTATATCTCTGGGCAATTACTGATGACCTCCATGGTAAATAACTATGCTGTCCAATACAGCGACTATTGGCCACAAGTAGTTAATGAGAGATTTAAACATTGTTAGTCAGAATTGAAATATACTTTAAGTATAAAATATATAAATGATTTTAAAGACATAGTATGAAATAAATAATGTAAATTAACTTAATAATTTTATTTTTATTTCACATTGAAATAATATTTTATATATACTGGTTAAATAAAACAATTTTAAAACTCATTTTAGTAGCTTCTTTTTAATTTCTTGATTGATCATCTGGAACACTTAAAGTTGTATATGTGGTTTTCAGTGTATTTCTATTGGACAACATTGATTTAGGGTGTATACTGAGAGTTCTCTCATTCTGTGTTGTATGCCTACCATGGCTATGCTGCTGAAATTTGACATTGATTCAGGGCTGTTCACCATTCAATCTACCTTCCTTTCCACAAAGAATATAGTTCTGAAGTATAAAATAACTAATATAAAAACACATATCTAACAATATCTGTAGAAAACGTGCACACTGAAAATTGGAAACATTATTTTAAGAAGTTAAATAAAACACAAATAAATGACATCATTCATGTATTGGGATGTTGTATTTTAAAGATGTCATTTTTTTTGAAACAGATCTCAAGATACAGAGTAATTCTAGCCAAAATCTCAATAAGCAGTAGTTCAATCTTGTATGTGAATTTATTTGACTATATGTAGAAAATATGTTTTATCTTAAAGACCAAATTTATTTTAAAAGAATTGTATAACAATTTATGGAATAGTATTTTATGATTGAAAAATTAACTTTGCCTTTCTTTTGGCTCTATTTCATCTAAGCAGTTTCATGATGTTTGAATTTCTACAATTATTTCATTTCTTTAATTTAAAAGCTTTTGTTTTACCAACCACTTTTTATACGCATTCAAATCCAACAACCTCAGAGAACTATAGCTACTTGAGCTATAATACTTAACAACTAATAAGGGAAATGATTTCAGAGAAGATTTTTTATGAGGAAATAGGAAATATGGAATATAAGAGAATAAGAAAGATTCCAAATTCAGCTGATCCTGAACTGAAAACTTTCCTTTATAGCAAAGAAATTAAAATTCCAGTGCACTGAAGATAAACTTTGACTTTTTAACAATTTTATGCAATGACAGTGTTTTTTGACACCCATTAATTATAGTTGTGGAGTGTGTTATTAATTTACGCTATTAAATATATTGTTCTTCTTTCTTCTGGAAGGTTCAAAGCATAAAAAGGAAATAATTGATCATTTTTGTGGTAAAAGTCATTATTTTCGCTGTCACAAAACTGTAGAATAAAACTCATGTGTATCTCACTTGTAAAGTGATAAATCATTACCATTCACATTTGATGTTTGACTTTTGTCTCTTCTTATTATCATCTGCACACATTTTCACATTATCCTCCATTGTAAATACTATTTATTATTCTATGTTAATACCATTGTTATATCCTTGCATTAATCCCTAAAACATTATTTGAACTGAATATCATTGTAACAATAAAAATATATAATATAAACATAAATAATTATAATTTATTCATTAATTTATGCAATATTTCTAGCATTAAGTAATTTTTTAAGATGTATTTATTTAAAGAGAGTGAGAGAGTGAGCATGCATAAGCAAGGGGAGGGACAGAGGAAGAGAGAAAGAATCCTCAAGTAGACTCCGCACTGAGCATGGAGCTAACTCTGGACTCTATCCCAGGACCCTGAGATCATTACCTGGAGTGAAGTCAATAGCCTGCCATTTAACTGACTGAGCCATCCAGGCCCCCTGACGTTAAACTTTTTTAATTCCAGTAGAGGCATCACTCTATATAGATGAGAATATACGAGGGAGTGCCCTCTATGTGTGGGATGGCACTAAAGAAATAGACTTCTATCTCTCCTGATCCAGAAAACTGAGTTTTGCTACATGACTTGAAGGTGGGGAGCAACAGGGAGAATAGCACCAGGACTCCTGGAGGGATGGAGGACATTAAAGTGACATAGATCCCACTACCCATGTCACAAACCCTATCAGGAAGCCTGCCCATGAGTTACTAGGGTTGTCTCCTCTGCAGATTTCCAAATTAACCCACAGGTATTGTCAATACTCTACATGCCTCACCCACACACACCCCACCCACAGGCCAGGGCCAGCTACTGGTGCCCGCCTCCAGTGACACTGAAACTGAGTTTTTGCAGACTACTAGGGACCATTCTCAGAAAACCAGCCCAACTACAGAATTAGAAGTACACAAACAGATGAGTACTTAGCACTTCCCTTGGGAAAGCAAGCAAACAGGAGGCTGTCTGCATTTGACCTAGTTTTGATGGCTTGAGAGAAAGCATACAATCTTAAGAGTTCCCTCCATGAGGGAACAAGAAATGTGGAGTAGGCATATCCATATAAAAATGTTTAAAAATGCTTCAAAATCTCTAACAAGACTAATGAAGTGTACTTCTCTCCCAAAATCTAGTCTGTAGAGACCAGAGAAATTTACTGCTTTTCCAAATGTGAAGGCAGCAATGCAGGATTTCAAGTAATATGAAAAATTAAAAAAACATGACAGATATCACCAAAGACACAATAAATTACAGTAACTGACCACAAAGAAATAAAAATCTGTGATTCAAAATAATTGTTTTAAGGAAATTTAGTAAATTACAATAAAAAAAAGAGAAAATTCAATAAAATCAGGAAAACAATACACAGAATGGAAAGTTAATTTTTTATTGTTTTAAATATTTTCTTGTTTATTTATTTATTTATTTTAGGTGGGGAGAGAGAGAGCAAGAGAGCATGCGTGAGCCTGGAAAGGCAGAGAGAGAGAGAGAGAGAATCTCAAGTAGACTCCTCACTAAGTATGAGCCCAATGCAAATCTTAATCCCATGACCCTAAGATCTTGACCTGAGCCAAAATTAAGAGTTAAATATTTACCCAGTGAACTACCCAGGTGTCCCAAATTGAGTTTAATGATGACATAGGAATTATTTAAAAAATAAAAATATTAAAAAAAAAATTAGAAGTGGGACGCTTGGGTGGCTCAGTTGGTTAAGCAGCTGCCTTCGGCTCAGGTCATGATCCCAGCATCCTGGGATTGAGTCCCACATCGGGCTCCTTGCTTGCAGGGAGCCTGCTTCTCCCTCTTCCTCTGCCTGCCACTCTGTCTGCCTGTGCTCGCTTGCTCTCTCTCCCTCTGTCTCTGACAAATAAATAAAATCTTTAAAAAAAAATTAGAAGAACCAAGCACAAAGCTATTTGGAATTTAAATAAAAACAAAACAAACAAAAAATAATGACTGAGAACTTCCCAAATCTAGGGAGAGATCTGAACATTAAGTTTATAAAGTGTACAAGTCTCCCCAAAATTCAAATAAAAAATATTTTCTAAGACATTATATTAGAACTGTCTAAAATCAAAGGCAAGGGGATAATTTTTAAGCAGCAGGAGAGAAAAAAAAATACCTCACATACAATGGAACATCCATAAGACTATCAGAAGGTTTTTCAGCAAAACCTTGTTGAAGACAGTGAGAGGATATATTTAAAATACTGAAAGAAAAGAAAATTGCCAAGCAAATCTACTCTACTTGGTAAAGTTGTCTTTTAGAAATGAAATAGAAATAAAGACTTTCCCAGAGAAACAAAAGCTAAGAAAGTTCATCATCACTAGACCTCCTTACAAGAAGTGATGAAAGTTTTTCTAGCTGAAATGAAAGGATACTATTTAGTAAAAAGACAACATCAAAGTAAAAAACACACTGATAAAGATATGTAAATAGTCAATTTTAGAATACTCTAATACTTTAGTATGGGTAAGATCATTTAACTCTACTATAAAGGTTAAAGGACAAAAATACTGAAATAACTTGAGTTACAATAATTTATTAATGGATGCACAACACATAAAAAGCTAAACTGTGATATCAAAAATATAAAATATGGTGGAGTAGTAAAAGAGTAGAGTTTTTGTATGCAATCAAAGTTAAGTTATCAGCTCAAAATAGACTATTACTACCTATAATATGTTTTATGTAAGCCTCATAGCAGCCACAATGCAAAAACATACAGTAGACACAAAAAAAACAAAGGGAATCAAAGCTTACCACTAAGGAAAATCAACAATTCAGAAAGAAGAGAGAAACAGAAGAAGAAGAGAAAAAAGGAACCAAAAAAGAGCCAAAAATAAGTTGACATAGGAAGTCCTTATCTATCCACAATTACTTTAACTATAAATAGGTTAATTTTTCCAATCAAAAGACTGAGAGTAGTATATGGATAAAATAGCAAGATCCAACAATATGCTGCCTATAAGAGCCTCACCTCAGCATTAAGGACACACATGAGCTCAACGTGAATGGATGGAAGAACTATCCCATGCTAACAGAAGCATAGAGAGCAGGGCTAGCTATGTTTAGAACAGACAAAATAGACTTAAGTCAAAAAATATAGCAAGGAATAAAAAATTATAAACGGTTCAGTTTTTATGAGGATAAAGCGATTGTAAAAATATTTACAAGCAACCTCAGAACATCTAAATATATTAAGCAAATAACATCAGATCTGAAGGGTGAAATAGATGATACAATAATAGGCAGGGACTTCAATACCTCACTCTTAATAATAACTAGGTCAGCCAGACAGAAAATCAATAGGGAAACATTGGTCTCAAACAAACTTTAGATCAAATGGATCTGTACAGAACATTACAGACATAGAGAACATTCCTTCCAACAGCAGCAGAATACACATTATTTACAAGTGATCATGGAACATTATTTAGGTTGTTATTCTAGATATTAGGTTTGATGAAATATTGCATATGTCTTTAGACTTCCAAATCAATTGTCTTAATGTGTGGAGATTATCTGTGTGGGCTTACTCTAATCAATTATCAGTTGAGTTGGTAAAATTAAGAAGAAAATTTTCATTAGCTGGTGGCAGAGTAACTCTGAGATATTCAAAGAATGAAAGAAAATTGATATGAGAAAGGTTTTCAATTGCTAAGATAGAGGGGTCACATCAACATGTGATGTTGAGATGAAGTATTTGAAGGTATCCTTGAGACATGAAAGTGGTCCCTGACTCACAATCAACAAGAAAGTCAGGACCTCAGTCCTACAGTTAGAAAAAATTGGATTCTGGCAAAAACTGAGTGAACTTATCAATGGTTTTACCCCCAGAGTCTCAAGAAAGAACTTGGGTATCTCTATACCTTGATTGTAGCCTTGTGAGAACCTAAGTAGAGGACCCAGTAAAGCCTAGCCTTCTGCACTGTGAATCTGTTAGCTAATAATTGTATTGTTTTAAGCTGTGAAGTCTGTGATCACTTGTTACACAGACGTGGAAAAATAATGTAATTTGCTACCCGAAAAGGTCTATTCCCTCCAAGTTGAATTTTGGTTTATTTACTCTCTCATTCCATGGCTTTCCCCTATAAGCAAAACAGTTATGTTAGTAATTATCCACTTTTTCATTTTATTGCAGCAGCACTAGGGTCTACCACTACCAGCAACATTCCAACTGCTACCTGAATTTACACTCTTAAATATAAACAGACAGCTAAGAGTAAAGAGAGATACAAATAAAATTGACAGGATGAAAGAGTGTTCTTATAAGAAATTAAGTATAAGAGTCCAAGGGGAAAAAGTTTCAAAGAACTTAAAAAGAGTAACAACAACAACAACAACAACAAAAGGTCAAACAAAAACAAAACAAAAAAAACCCTCTTTATTAGTAACTTTGGAATTATAATTATAAAAATATGTTGATTTTATTCATAATACATTCTAAAAGTTTTATATGGGGCACCTGGGTGGCTCAGTGTGTTAAAGCCTCTGCCTTTGGCTCAGGTCGTGATCCCAGGGTCCTGAAAGGGAGCCCCCCATTGGATTCTCTGCTCAGCGGGGAGCCTGCTTCCCCCTCTCTCTCTCTGCCTGCCACTCTGCCTACTTGTGATCTCTGTCTGTCAAATGAATGAATAAAATCATTCAAAAAACGTTTTATATGTATGCATCCACTAATTTCTCATAAGAAACTTATCAGATAGGCAATGTTTTATCTGTTTTATTGATATAGAAATTAAAGACACAAGCACAAGTAAATAATTTGTGCAAATACAAGCATATAGGTAATATTGGAAATAGAACTTGAGTTGAAAGTTTAAATCCAGAGCCATAAAGGAAAATATACTCAAAATAAGGAATATTTAGAAAAATACATACATGCATATGTATATGTGTGCATTCAGACAGAAATTTTAGAAGTTACAGAATATTGAAATGTTTAGAGCATTATCTAGATATAACAACCATAAACAAATATAAGAGAAATGATGTGTAAACAAAAAGGGCACCTGGGTGGCTTAGTTGGTTGAGCGTCTGACTCTTGATTTCAGCTCAGGTCATGATCTCAAGGTCCTGGGTTTGAGCCCCTCCTCAGGTTTCACAGACTGAGTGTGGAGTGTGGAGTTCACTTGAGATTTTCTCTTCTTCTACTCCTCCCTCTAAATAAATAAATAAATAAAATTTTTTTTTAAAAGATAGAAAACATTAGGGATATAAAGTGATCTAGATAATGAGTTCTATGAGATTGAAAATACAGAAATCACCAAAGAGTAATTGAAGAAATCTTCCTAGATTTGAAGGTTATAATAGCAGTTGTCCAATAAACACTAAAATGGATAAATTCTAGTCCCATGCCTAGACATACCTCAGTAAAATTTTAGAACACTAAGTTAAAAAAAAAAAAGAAAAACTCTTCAAAAATACTGAAATCTGACTATCATTGTTTGTCATGGTAAGAACATTTTCTTTTGAATGGTTCATGCCTTGCTATAGTGGACTAATGTTCCTTTAGCTATGTAGTGAAATAATATATATAATAATATATAATAATAATAATATTATTTATTTATTTCTCATATATATACCATTATGATAATGTAAATGAATTTCAGGTTTTTTTTTAATCTTTTAGAATCAATTTTAGCTAAGAACCAGAAAAGTGTTGATAGCTATAGAACAGAATATAACTATTTGTGGGTATGAAAACTTATACAAAAAGAGAAGAGAATGACAGCATGAGGGAATCCAATTCTCCTTTCTCAAGTCTCCTCTCTTTCTCCTGTCGTCCTTTTCCTTTCCCATCTGTGTTTCTCCGTTCCTCCAACATGACAAGCATACAGGACTTGAACACCCTCCGGTGTTCTTCTCAGAACTGTGAAGTCCATGTTCGTCCAAATCTTTACTTTTCCTAAGACAAACATTATCCAAAACTTGTAACTAAATACATATTGCACAAAATTGTTATATAAATCATAAAGGCATTCAGCTGAAAACTACATATAATTATGTAAATATCAAAATGTGAGAGAGGTATATGAGATAAACAATGGAGATTTAAGTTAGCTGCATCCTTATCTTTCATAGAAGAAAGTGAATAGGTATGTGTTAATCTAAAATATTAAAAAAATAGATATTTAGGTTTATTGTTAAAATTACTGATGTAACAATCCTGAGGGTGGGTGAAGGCTAGAAGGAGAAGCCAAGGGTTTCTGATAATAAGTACTTATGTATTCCTTTGATACAATAAATGTTATTTCTTACAGAAAAGTTTTTGAACAGCTTTCATCAAATCACACATCTCAACTCTTTTCAGGATTCAAGTGCACAATTACAATCATAGGTCATGTCTTCTTGATTAAACGTATATTAAGAATGTTGAGTAATAAGCTACTTGTTTTTTACTGTGAAAAATTCACTGGTAGTGTTCCCGTCCTATTTTAAATTCTGTTAGAGCTGATACATCTAAAAATTAATACTTATTTCACAAAAACATATGCTTTTTAAGATCAGTAGAATGTAGTATGGCAAAATTACAGTATGATTTTATGCCATATCCTTATAGATTCATTTAATCAGAATTACATATCTTAAATCTTCCACTTATTATTTTGATATTGTTATATAAGTACCCCAACTATTCAGTCTCAAGACCCACCTATAACATTGAATAATAATGCCTTATCAAACTACCTAATAAAATTGATATCAAATTTATCTATCATTTGAAATATATATTTAAAAACTATTTTTGAGTATTTTACTCATCCATTTGAAAGTGTTATGTAAATGGCAAAACTCTGTATAATGTTAAGTAATTACTAATGCCATTTTCACCCAAATTTGAGGATATTGATTCAAGAATGGTTAACATGCAAAAAATAAGGTACAGAGAAATTTACTAGGTATGGATTGATAGAATTTCATCCAAAGTCCAATTAAACAAAATAAAATTATTTTATTTATGTATGTATTTATGTAAATGTTTATTTAAGAGAGAGAGAGAGAGTGAGCAGAGGGTAGGGGCAAAAGAAGAGGGAGAGAGAATCCCAAGTAGACCTCAAGCTAAGCCTGGAGTTCGATGCCGGGCTTGAGCTCATGACTCTGAGAATCAGGACTGGAGCCAAAACCAAGAGTTGGTCACTTACTGACTGAGGAACCCAGACACTTCTAAAATAGTTATCTTAATTGTGAAAATGTTGGGGATACAAACAATCCTCAATTCCAAAATCTGGAATACTGTTAGAAAATAATTTTCCATATAATTCAAATTACATGACAGAGTAAAGGCCATATTTTTTTAAAGTGTTGTAAATGTGGCCTAGAGAAAATGTTTTAAATGTATCTTAGAGACTTACATAGGCATGTCACACAAGAAATTTTATACTTCAGCAAAAGATGACCAGTTTCTGTACGGTCAGGATACTATCAATGAGAAACAAACAACTAACAATTTAAGACTCATGATTAATGATGTTTGCCCTCAAAAACTGGAAAAACAGGATATTAATTCAACATCAACTTGGCCTTAATTATAATCATATTCTACGGCTAAATAACCATTCATGTTTAAAAGACTTTTTGAATTAGATTACCATGAGTTTCAGAAATGCACGGTTTCATTGACTCTAGCATATTGGTACATACAAAGTAATCCAACTTCATGGTACTTGGAAGTGAACAAAAATATAGTATGTGACAAGTGCTGAATATATTCTATTTTCATATCTAAAACTGTAATTTATTATTACAAGAACATCTTGAAGTAAATAGGATTACAACTGAGCAGGTAGAAGATTGAATCAACTATCACTGTAATTGTATTGACACCAACCAGGCTGACTGTTTTCCAAAATGTGGAAGCTGTGACAATAGTAAAAAGAACATCTACACCTAAGTGTTTTACATACATCATCTCATTTCGTCCTAGTTCAACAATCAGTTATGTTGTAGCTCGTCAGCCCATCGAATACTTAACACTCAGATCCACATTGTATATAGGAGAAATAGGTCAAAATAAACCCAGCGGTTACTCTAAATCCAAATAAGTCCCTTGTGAATTTCTGTTTCCTGACCTATCACATACTTACAAATAGATTATTTCTTTCAAAATATAAAGAAGAGGCTAGTTAAAATTCCCTTTCCATTGCAGCGTCTGGTCATGTTCTCACTCTGACAAAGATAGCACCCTGCATTAGCTCCAAGTAACATACAGATTACTTAAGAATTTTGTATGAAAAAGTTACCATATTCTAGGAGAAAAGTAATATTTATGAAAAAAAAAGCAGTACAAGTGAACCATCCCAAAACCAATTAGTGTTTTGTGACTTATGATATATCGGCTTCTTTTAGAACAGATTTCATCCATTTCAAGTCATTTGTTCAGCCTTGAAAATGTAAGCATTCTGTGCCATTGTTTTCTAAAGGGCAGATCATGCCTTTTCTATTTGGTATACTATTTTCAAAATGTCACAAAATGGCAAAGAGTAAAGAATACTAGAGACCCAGAGAAATAGGTTTTGCATATTTAATTGCAAAAGAATGAGCAGATAAATATTCTCAAGTCTTTCAAGTAATTTTTACCTAAAATATGCATGAATACCTCATTTATGTATTATCAAATAAAAAATAATCCTCTCTTGCTGATATCATGCTTAAGTATATTTATGATTGGAAACATTTAGAAAAATTATTCTAAAGGAGCACATGGATAGGATTATCATTGTTTTCAAATCTTTGCTTCTATACCTTCCCATCCCATGTCTGTTAGAATAGATGATGATAACTGACAGAATTTGGGGAAAACATTTTGCAACTTTCTGTTCTCTTATCTAAAAATACCATTTCTTCTTTGATTCCAATTATTTTCATTCTTTCCAATAGTTATGTCATCCTCCTGATAATACCCAAATTTTAAGGCCCTCTAACAATTCAAATGTATATATTAAAACACTGTATACATTGTTCGATTATCACCACTTGTGTAACACAAGTCAAACTTCGCTTAAAATGAACTCTTTGTCTATTCTGGCTGCATTCTGTTCTTTTCTGCAATTCACTATACCACCTATAGCATAATCAGTTACTTTCAAGCTGAAGCTTTTGGATATACCATTGATTCCTTTATTTCCTTCACTTCCTCATACATCAATGTTTAAATTCTGCTGATGTCATCTCAAATGGAACTTTTTTTTTTTTTGGTAACCCCTCTGTCACTGTCTAAATGCACCTTTCATTGTCCCCTGAGTAGGATTATGTACATACTATTAACAATATAAAATTTCTTTCTACAATCCTGAATGACCCTATTATTTAGCCCTGCCCTCCCTAACCCTTTCTCCCCAGCCACATCCATTATGGAGATATTTTCTGCAAATAGACTATACCACAAAAGTAATTTCCTATCTTCTTAAACTTAGTTTTGTTCCTGGATTGCACAAATACCATAGCATGACTTAAAATGTTCATCACCATCTGGTCCCAACCATGCTTTCAGGATTCATTTTCTATTCTGCCCACATACCTCATGAAAACTACACCATAAGCATAATAAGCTGCTCTTCTGTCATTAGTTATACAATTTATTTTATTATTGTCCTTTCTACATATGTTTTCCTTTGCCTGAAATTGCCATTCTACATTCTTCACCCAACAAACTTCTCCTTTTAAGTTCTCCATTTTAACTTTCTATTGGCTTTCCTTAATATTTTGCAAACAATCAAAATTTGCAGAAAATTTGTAAGTATACTAAAACACTTTTTCCCTGAACCATTTGAACCAGTAATGATCCAGAGTACAACCAGAGAAACAGAAACAGTAGAAGATAAAGATATTGAGAAATACACTATAAGGAATTTGCTTTGTGATATTGTTGGTTGCCTAAAGTTGTCTGAAATCCACAGGCAGGTAAGCAGGAAGGAAGGGTTATGGACAGGCTTGAATTCCATGGGCAGGTTTCAAGCTTTAGTTATCTACAGATAGCCAGAAAGGGTTTATACCCCTAGATTAAAATCAACTAATTACAGACCTCACATCGCAAAAATTTTTATCAGTACCTTAAACTGGTGTTTGATTGAATGACTGGGAAAAGGCATGTGTTGACTGCAAAGTGATTGCAGCCCTCCCTTCCATCTTATCAGTCTGACTTAAACAAATTGACTCAAAGAAACCATCACAAGTAATGACCTATTACCCCCAAAATTTAGTGTGTATTTCCAACATCAATATTTAGAAGCTAACATTACTACATTACTACCTTCTGTTTCTCAGATCCGACTCCTGTTAATTTTCTTAATAATAACTTACATAAACACTTTGAAAGACGTTTTGATAGTTTCTTACAAGACTTAAAAACACTCTTATCATATGATCCAGCAATTACATTCCTTGATATTTACCCAAACGAGTTGAAAACCTATATTCACACAAAACCCTGCAAACATTTGTTTATAGCATTTTTATTCATAATTGCCCAAACTTGGAAGCAACCAAGTTGCTTAATACCTTCAGTTGCTTAATAGGTAAATAAACTGTGGTTCATACAAATAATGAAATATTATTTCCAGCTAAAAAGTAATGAGCAACCAAGCCATGAAAAGACATGAACAAAAATTAAATATATATTGATAAGTGAAAGAAACCAATCTGAAGAGACTACATACTGTATAATTCCAACTGTATGACATTCTGGCAAAAAGTAAAAGTTTGGCAGTGGTTGTCAGGGATTGGAAATAATGAATAATGGAGCTCAGTAGAGTTTTAGGATAGTGGAAATATTCTGCATGATACCATGATGGTGGATATGTACCATTATATTTTTCCAGATCCACAGAATGCACAACACAATGAACCCTAAGGTAAACTATGGACTTTGAATAATTATGATGTGACAATGTAGATCCATCATGCATAATACATATTCCACTTTCTTGGGGAATGGTGATAATGAGAGTCTATGCTTGTGTGGAGGCAGGGAGTTTAAGGGAAATCTCTATATCTACCTTTCAATTTTCTATGAACCTAAAACTACTCTAAAGAATAAAGAATATGTTAGGGTGCCTGGGTGGTGCAATCTATTAAGCCTCTGCCTTTGGCTCAGGTCAGGGCCCTGGGATCAAGCCCCGTGAGGGGCCCCCTACTTAGCTCTGAGTCTACTTCTCCCTCTCCCTCTGTCCCTCCCCTTGCTTATTCTCTCTCAAATGAATAATCTTTTTTAAAAATAATGTTTTTATTAAAAAATATGAATCTGTATCAGTGATTTTAAGTCTAAAGACAAAGGGTTCGTTCTACTTTTCTTCTTCATATTCCCAGTGAGAAATATGACCCTATGATTTTTTAATAAATTTACTCATTCAATCAATCCCATGGATGTAATCAATATACTTCCGCCTCCACCCTCCTCCCTGAGCAGATTATTTTATCACTATTTATACTCTGACCTCCTACTCACTCTGCTCAGTTGCCAGTACCTTACACCAGGCCTTCCATGAAAATCTCATCCTCCTGGGGATTTAACTACTCACCCAAAGTTGTTAGTCTGTTTGTATAGATGCTCTTCTCATCTTGCCTAAGGCCGACATCTTGGAGAGGTCTTTACTTAAACTGATACTACACCGGTGCTCTCCTCATTCGGCTTAGGCTTAGACCCTGAGCCACCCCCACTGATGTATACCCCCTCTCACTGCTTTGGCTCTAACACTCTACGACCATGTTGCTCTCCCTCCATGTGGATACCTTTCCGAAATTACTCAGGCTGCGACACACCACACTGGAGAGCTCTCATGCATGGATGCCTGGTTCACATTTGGGCTTACCTCCCAATGCTGAATGATTATCTGGGTAGAAGTTCTTAGTCTCTCTTCTGCTTTGATTTCTCATGATAGGTCTCTCACTTGAGATGATTTAGCTATGCTACTCAAGCTCACACTCCCCACGTGAGAAGCCCCTCTCCATGGAAGCCCTTTCTACTGGAGCTTCCTTACCACATGCAAAATCACCCCTCTCATCCCGCTTGCATCTGATTTATCATACCAACCATGGAGATACTATGCCCACCCCGCTTGGGTACTGACACTCTGCTCTGTGCCACAACAGCTTTCTTAGACCCAGAAAATGATCCCTGACTTGCTCTATCTATCTAATAGCTTTAAGACTGAATTATTCATTCATAGAAGAGAAGAGAATGGGAAGAGGAAGAGTCTCAACTTTACAGCAAATTCTTTTCCCATGAAATGTATATTTATGCTAGATTCTCTTGAGATTATAATATTCGCCTATAAGAAATCAATATGCACATTCAAATAATATTATATTATTCCAATAAGGTGGGTATTCCACTCAACCTGTATATTCCTACTGTCATATATTTTAATTGTATATGTTATAAATTTCATAATATATTATCATTGTCTTGCTTTAAACAACCAACAACCCTTTACATAAAATAAAGATGAATAGATATATGATAAAATGAACTTTTATTTAGACTTACACAATTACTCTTTCTGATATTCATTCTGTCTTATATCATTTGATGTATTCCCTTAAACTAGAGGGTTTCTTCTAGTTTTTTTTTCCTTATAATGTGGTTATGCTGGCAACAAATTATTTAAGATTTTCATCTGAAAATCTATTTATTTAACATTTGTTGTTTAAAAATAATTTTCTTGGAGGAGACTGCTGAGTGGAATAAGTCAAGAAGAGAAAGTCAATTATCAACTAGTTTCACTTATTTGTGGAACATAAGGAATACCATGGAGGACATTAAGAGAAGGAAGGGAAAAGTGAAGGTGGGAAAATTGGAGAGGGAGGCAAACCATGAGAGACTGCCTATGAGAAACAAACTGAGGGTTTTAGAAGGGAGGGTAGTAGGGGGATGGGTGAGCCTGGCGGTAGGTATTAAGGAGTGCATATATTACATAGAGCACTGCGTGTTATATGTAGGCAGTGAATCTTGGAACACTACATCAAAAACTAATGATGTACTGTATGGTGACTAGCATACCACAATAAAATTTTTAGATTAAAAAAAAATAAAAGTAAAAGTATTTTTCTTGGTTAAATGATTTTTGGTTCACATCTTTTTTTCTTCTCATCCATTGTTTTTATATTTGTTCCTAAACTTATTTATCTTCTTTTTATTGACTCTAAGTGGATTTTAGAACACAGGATCTCTTTCCATTTTCCCATCCTAATCCCAATCTCTTTTTACTCAGATAATTCCCATAAAAAATTACTTGTTGAAAGAATTAACAATATGCTTGGGATTCCTCTAGATTACAACCCAACATGCCAGTCCAGACTTGGTTAAAATATGGCCATTATTTCAAATGTTTTATTCGGCTGCTTGGTTCTTTTTTCTATTTTGATCTTAACCTCAGCAACTGGAGTGCATGTAAAAGTGTTTCATGCCCCTATTCACCTAGGAAGGACATTTCCTATTCAGAATTTAGTTCTTTTAGAGTATATGGGTGGCTCAGTGGGTTAAGCCTCTGCCTTCAGCTCAGGTCATGATCTCAAGGTCCTTGGATCAAGCACAGCATCAGGCTCTCTGCTCAGTGGGAAGCCTGCTTCCTCCTCTCTTTTGCCTGCCTCTCTGCCTACTTGTGATCTCTCTCTTTCTCTCTGTGTCAAATA
Source organism: Mellivora capensis (assembly GCA_004024625.1). Taxonomy (NCBI): domain Eukaryota; kingdom Metazoa; phylum Chordata; class Mammalia; order Carnivora; family Mustelidae; genus Mellivora; species Mellivora capensis. Next base: position 25,767 of record PISX010017239.1, on the reverse strand, counting down.
AATAAAATCTTAAAAAAAAAGAATTTAGTTCTTTTAATTGCTTTGTTCCCACAGATTGTTATTATGGTCTTAAAGAAAAGTATAATTTCTTTTTTTAATATTGTGGTAGCTTATTTTTTTAATAGGTGTGAAGATTATTCATGGCCTTCTATAACCTAACCATAAGTGAAATGTCTCAAGTCTCACTTTAAAAGGTATTTCTGGGTTGGGTTCCCTGATGCTATGCACATAGGCTGAATGTTAGAATAGATCACTATTCTCTTTGTTAAAAGAATTTGCAGGGCATCTGCTTGGCTCAGTCAGTTAAGTGGCCAACTCTTGATTTTGACTCAGGTCATGGTCTCAAGGTCCTAAAATCGAGCCCTATGTCACCCTCTGTACTTAGGGGGGAATCTGCATTAAATTCTCTCTCTCCTTCTGCCCATTCTCCCTGCTCTCTCTTTTTAAAATAAAAAAATAAATATCTTTAAAAATTTGCTATTAATTCCTACATTGTTTTGTATATATATACACACACATATATATACGGTATAGTACCTAACATACTATAGTAACTATTCATCAGTTTTTTAAATGCCTTGCTATATGTCTATCTTTCTATCTCTGTTTGTCATATATAAGAGGTTATGTCTAATTTTTATAGTTCAGGTCTCTACTACATAGTGAGTAAGAATTATGAAATAATTATTGAATAAACAGATGAATGCATGAATGAATAAAGAAGGTTCTATAAAGGGTGTTCTCAGTGAAGAAGTATAAATGTCTTAGACATACAGTTCCACGTGGTACATTTAAAAAATATATATATATAAACAGAAGGTTTTATCTTTTATTAAAATCTATAACTCAGGGGCACCTGGGTGGGGCTCAAATTGTTAAGCCTCTGCTTTTGGCTCAGGTCATGATCCCGGGGTCCTGGGATCGAGTTCCGTATCAGGCTCCTTGCTCAGCAGGGAACCTGCTTCTCCCTCTCCCTCTGCTGCTCCCCCTGGTTGTGCTCTCTTTCTCTCTCCCTCTGTCAAATAAATAAATAAATAAAATCTTAAAAAAAAATCTAAAACTCATTTTATATAATTATGGAAGCTAGGATAGAAAAAAAGCATTATCAAATAGAAAAACTGAGTATTAATTATTGCCTTTAGACCCCACTCTTGCCTCCTCAGGGTGCCACCTGTTGTGATCTTACTTCAGCTTACTAATTTTTACCCACAGATTTTGGGTGAAATCAGCAGGAAGTGAACAGTATTTTTTTTTTTTTTTGAGAAAAAAGTTTACTCAGTTTTAAGGTCTTTTTTTTTTTTTTTCCCTCCTGGTATCTAATTTCTTCATCTGACTTGATTTTATAATGATTGACACGCTTGTTTTGCTTTTGCCTTTGGTACTTGTGTGGTCTCTGTTTCTTGAATACATGAGTTCAAACTAATGTGTAAATGGCAACAGGTTAGCACTACTCAGAGGAGTCACAGTAGTTGGTTAAGAAAAAGACCAGTGTATTCTACGGTACAAATAATGTCAAATTGTTAATTCTTAAGTGGTTCCCCAAATAGGAAGGACAAAAAATAACTATAATAATAAATATTATAAAAAATATTGCAAGAAGGGAATGCCAATGGTATGACTTTCTAATTTTGATGAAACTGCTGTTGAAAATTAATCTTGGCCTCATGTCAGCAATTCTGACCCCCTAGCATCTAGTCACCAATTTGCTTATTTCATGTCATTTCAGGTTAGTTTTGAACATGTAGCTCTTTCTGTATATAGGTGTTTTGCATGTTTTCCACATCTGCCATATATTGGTAAATAAACATCAAGATCTGAGGAGCATAAAGAATGTGAAAATCAGGTGAAAAGTGCAATTCTAGTGAGGGCAGAGGTCAAGTCCACCCGAGAGAGGTGAGAGATGATGGGAAGACAATAGGGTAATCCACAGGGAATGAGGCATAAGGGTCAAGAACGGTGAGCAGTACTAAACAGACCCCACTAAACTGACCATTGATTCTCAGGTTGCAACCTTGCTAACCTGTCTCCCCATCTAGGTGGAGACATTTCAAATATAACCACACAATATGTTTGAGGCCTACAGGGAATTTCTGCCTCTCATTCAGACCAGCATAGGTGCTGACTGATGTTGAACTGTATTTCTAACCTGTAATTTCATTCTGACAGAATTCCTGGGCACTGCTAAAGATTTAGTGTGGTTTCTAACTTTCATTTGCTGTACTGCTTCCATGTGCAAAGGCTTGACTTAAAACCCTGTTTTCAAACTTTTAGAGCATTTCTTTATCACAATGTCAAGGTGGGTTAAAGAACATGCCACTAGATGAGCAATAAGATTTAAAAGGGTATATTTGAGAGAAACATTAGTACTATTAAGTCTACAAGGGAGAATGCTATGGGTATCATGGCAACTCTTCCCTTATACATGCAAAGTTACTAAAAGGGTCGCAGCATCTTAATCAGCTATTTTCCAGTTCTACCAGTGGGTTGAGATGTGGAATGGCTATTCCAACAGAGAATGGATGGAAATTAACTATGGAAGAAAAGTACTCTAGCAGCAAGTATCTTTCTCAACAGAATGAATTAATACATTTTCCTTCCTTAAGAAAGAATCTAACATCACGGAAGTGCAGTAAGGTCCTTTCTCTGAGAGTTTGATTGGGTAATCATAGGAGATCCTTTTAAATTCCTTAAGTGTAATTCTCACCCTTGTGAAAGTGGTAACTAATGAATTGAAAGCAAAAAGGAAAAATAGTCTCGTGCAACTAGAAAGGAATACTGCCAGGGCTACATATATCTTAAGGTCCTCTTATATTCCAAATGAGGATATGTCCAAATGATAAAGAATAACATTTTAAATGGAATATTTGGACATTATAAGACAGTCTTACTTTGTATTTTTGTCTTTTGAAATAATTTAAATTTTATATAACATACAATATTTTCTCAAGTGTTATATTTCACATTTGAACATCTATCATCAAAAAATACTAAAATTAATATTTGACTTCACCAAGATCTTTACAGATTTAAGTACATAGCATTTACTAGGAAAACATAATAATATCTATTAACTATTTTTTCTAACAACACATAATTATCTATGTGAAATCAAAATACCAACAAAAGTATGATTACTTTCAAAAGAATAGAGAATACAAAAAACAACGTGAACATTTTTTTAAAAAATGAAATGTTATAAAAGGATATATATAACATAGTTAGACAAAATTAAAGTTTTACGGCAATTAGTACAATTTGGAAAAACTTGCTCTATTGAATGTTATTCTTTCTGCTCTATAACAATAACTCAGGCTTATCAAAATAGGTCAGTAATTGGTTTCACCATTATTAACCATATAATACACCATTATTAACCACATGATGTGTGGACATTTATGTACTCATTTTCCTTCTGTGGAATAAAAGTCACATTCTAGTTATGATATTCCAAACTAATAAAAACCAAGGTATATCAATCAAATGAGTAAGGACTTCACAGTGAAACCACATTGAATGTGATAGAGGGAATTTAATATTTAAACATTTTTCTTTTTTTTTAATTTATGTATTTGTCAGAGAGAGAGGGAGAGAGAGAGAAAAAGTACAGGCAGACAGAGTGGCAGGCAGAGGCAGAGGGAGAAGCAGGCTCCCTGCCGAGCAAGGAGCCTGATGTGGGACTCAATCCTGGGACGCTGGGATCATGACCTAAGCCGAAAGCAGCCACTTAACCAACTGAGCCACCCAGGCGTCCCTTTAAACATTTTTCTATTTGTTATATCCATATGTGGTTAGTGGAAAAAAATTCTATATAATTTTTAATCAATATATTTGCAAGTCTCTTGTTATACAGATAACAAGTGGTCTAGACTCCACTAAAGACCGTGATACTTGATTCCTGGTATAAAACTTATAAGCAGGCCAATTAATGTGCTGAATCTTAATTAACTAAGTGAGTAAGATAAAATATTTCCTACAGGGGCACCTGGGTGGTTCAGTGGGTTAAAGCCTCTGCCTTTGGCTCAGGTCATGATCCCAGGGTCTGGGATCGAGCCCCACATCAGGCTCTCTTCTCGGCAGGGAGCCTGCTTCCTCCTCTCTCTCTGCCTGCCTCTCTGCCTATTTGTGATCTCTGTCTGTCAGATAAATAAATAAATAAAATCTTTAAAAAAATAAATAAAAATAAAAATGATTTTTTTTAAAGATTTTATTTATTTATTTGACAGACGGAGATCACAAGTAGGCAGAGAGAGAGGAGGAAGCAGGCTCCCCACTGAGCAGAGAGCCCGATGCGGGGCTCGATCCGATGACCCTGGGATCATGACCTGAGCTGAAGGCAGAGGCTTTAACCCACTGAGCCAACCAGGCGCCCCAAAAATGAATTTTATATAATGTGTAAGTACACTGAAAACTATATTATAAGAAAATAAATACAATACTTGCATATCACTGGAAAATCACAAGTATATGTCAAAATATTTTCTATGTTTCCTGTATCAAATTTCTAAGTTGGAAATCAAAAGGATAATATTCTAGAATTTGATTTAATAAAATTAACCACAGTATATCTAATGAAAAATGAACATATCTTCAAAATATCAAAGATAAAAATATTTGCTACACATTTTAAAACATGTAATATCATTTAAAATTTCATATAAATATAAATATAAAATAATTTAAATTCCAAATATAAATAGACAAGCATAATGAAACATTTATGTAAACTGTTGTAAATTTTCAGAAGTTAATAAGCAAAGATGGAGAAATGATAATACAAAGTAGGGATAAGTACATGAACACATTAAAATGAGAAAGTAGGATTCATTTAGGAAAATTGCACTGGTTTTATGTAACGACATAGACTTTAAGGTTGTGTAGTGATAAGAGTTAAGATAAAGTATAATAATTTACAGGTGATAGTGTGCAATGATGTTCATATATTCTTTGTTATGTCTGTTTGTTACGATGTTTAAGTTCTTTCCCTAAAAAAGGTAGATTGATGTGTCTGACAAATGACCATAAGAATCACATGTGCAATTTTAAAAGATCACCAAGGAAATTTATGCCAACCAAAAACTTAAGAAACTACAATAGCTCCCCAAAAAATGACTAGCATTAAAAATCAATATCATCCTCACAGTATTTACTAATAAGAAAAAATAGAGTTGTAAAATAGCTGAAAGTTAGCCAGCTTAGTTACTTAAGAGGGACAGAAGTCAAAGCCCAGTGAACTCCTGGATGGAGACTGGGAGTCTCCACACACCCACATTCACATATGAAACTCAAATCTGGGACTCTAGAAGACAATATCCTAAGGGTAAGAATGAATGGGAAAGAAGTTAGTCTTCCCATGGGCTTGCAGGCCTGAATAGTTCTCCAAGATGTGAGGAACCTTAATTCTTGAATTTGGGTTAAAATTACTCTGGTTTAGAAGGTTGTGGACTTCTGGAAGATGCTGGACTCCTGACCAACAGCCCATGTTAATTCTCTTCAGCAGAAGATTCTTTTGTACCAGACTTCAAATTATTTCTACAAATGATTTTTCAAATACATGGGTATCAGGTCAAAGATAACCAGAGATACAAGGAAAAAAAAAAAAAGAGAGAAAACATGATGATCAAGAACCAGCAGTAACAGTCATGCATTGGCTTCCAAATTAGAATTATACAGACTATGAAATAGGTGAAGGGGATTAAGAATTACATTCCTCATGAGGAGCACTGAATAATAATGTATAGAACTGTTGAATCAGTATATTGTACACCTGTAACTAATATAACACTGTATCTTATCTACAATGGAATTAAAATTTAAAAAGTACAGAAAAAGAATGAAGAAGAACTACGTTTATATTATCAAGAAATAAAAGCAATAGAATATCTTCAGGCAAGAGAATACTATAATTATGTAACTTATTAAAATAAGTATAACTAGTGAAAAGGAAAAAATAACTGAAATTAAGAATTCAGTAACTTAATCTGTAAGAGTTTAAACAGAACAAAAGTGGGAATTAATTAATTATAATAAAAAATAAAATATTTATAACTTTACTCTGATGATATAACCAATATTCTTAGAAAAGAGTAATTAGTCTCATTTCTCATATTTTTATTAAATATTGGTTTATATGTGTGTGTTACCTATACTATGTATATCATTTATATAGTAGTCCCATATCTAAGATACTTTAGTCAATATATGATACATGTATGGAAATTTAACAAAACTAAAATGCAAAATATACTAAATTTGTTAAGACTTTATTTCCTTAATTTTAAGCAGATACACAGTGGACCTGACAGCTTATTCAAAAAGCAAGAAAACTAAGAAAAATATTGCATCTGACATTCCATATTTCCTGATTCTTCCTAGAAATAAAACAAGAATTTAAAAAATGGTATTTGTTTCCTTTGTCAAATGTACAGTTCTACAGTTCTAGAGATCACATAAATACAGAGACCTAGAATTTAGCAAATGGATATACCTTTGTTATTGATCAGGCTTGCAGAGATGAATTTAGACTCAGTATTTATCTGAGAATTTTATGAAACTAGCAATGATCTATCTTTGTTACCAGTCACATTAATCTTCCTCATGCTATGTGTAGGAAGTTTTATGACCTAAACTCTTGGGTTATTAATGATAATTATCAAGACTCTCAACGGTGTGAGGTTATTTTCATATTTGTTCATTGTCTTCTCATAGTGGAAGGGACATTTTACAAAGGCTACCATGAATATATTTTCTCTTCTCATGCCCTTTCCATCTAGCACCAATGCTCTTTATTTTTTAAAGATTTTATTTGTTTATTTGACAGAGAGAGATCACAAGCAGGCAGAGAGGCAGGCAGAGAGAGGAAGGGAAGCAGGCTCCCTGCTGAGCAGAGAGCCAGATGCAGGCTGGACCCCAGGACCCTGAGATCATGACCTGAGCCGAAGGCAGTGGCTTAACCCACTGAGCCACCCAGGCGCCCTAGCACCAATGCTCTTATAAAACAGCCTTTAAAATCAATGTTTGGCTTAATTTATATATTTTATATACAATGAATATATGGTATCATTTAATTATATAATATGTAATATGTAAATGTACAATATGTAGTATATGCAATATGTAATAAATATGTAATAAAATATAAAATAAACTATTTCCCCATATTATTTATAACTCCAGAACGCAATTCATCTTAGACCTTAAAGACATTTTGTAAAAACCTTCCATCTGAATACTTTTTGATCATTATATTTGTTAAAAGACAAAAGAATAAAATATTGGAGTCCTTGAACAAAATGAATTTATATATATATATACATATATATATATATTTCTAAAAATGGGTTGCCCCCACTTTCTCTGTTCTCTGATAGTAGATGTATGTGTATTGGAAACAAACCTTCCAAGCACCCCTATATAAGTATCATGCTTAAGTGTTCTGTGAATTCATGAACGAATACAAATTTGACCACTTTAAATAGTTTTGAGAGTGCTGATTTCTTGTCTTGGTATCAAGAGCTTAATTATTTAGAAGTGTGACTGATAAACACAGCCCTTCCTCACTTGATTTCTGAGAAGAAAATCATCAAGAAAAAAAATATCTATTTTGGGGGCGCCTGGGTGGCTCAGTGGGTTGGGCCACTGCCTTTGGCTCGGGTCGTGGTCTCGGGGTCCTGGGATCGAGCCCCGCGTCAGGCTCCCTGCTCAGCGGGGAGCCTGCTTCCTCCTCTCTCTCTGCCTGCCTCTCTGCCTGCTTGTGGTCTGTCTGTCAGATAAATAAATAAATAAAATCTTAAAAAATATATCTATTTTGAAGTAGCTTCTGTTTTATAGAAGTCTATTGCACCCAAGGAGAAACTGTACAGTTCCTTAGGGTGTGTGTGTTTTTGTGTGTATGTGTGTGTGCTACATGTGGGGGGCAGACACAAGAGAGATTGAATAGGTATGAAATTTGATTAATAAATATCCTAAGAGCTAGTATTCTCTACCTAATGATGATAACTGTCTTTCATATGCTCTTAAGTTGGAAAAACAAATGTCTTTCATTTGAAAAGAATGAAGCATCATTGATAAATTCAGCATAGTTAATATATTTGAACTTGACTGTCTTGTGACTGCAGAGTATGCAAGCTTACTATACCTTGGTCAGGAAAGCAATGAGCTATATTGGTTGGACATACTGCTCCAAAGACAATGTTAAAAGGTTTAACAGAAATTGATCTGACAGTGCATATATGGCAGTCAGATTTTAGCTCTGTCTCTAAGCAGGTCAGGCTCCTCCCTGTCCAAGGATATTTAGATTCTCCCTATACACAGCTTCAGGATGAGGAAGACCTATCACACTAGTCCTGGAGAATAATTACATTAAGCAGAACCCTTTTGAATGTTGAATTCAGTGAATGGACAAAGACTAAGAACACTTTAAGACAATTAATAGCAGACAGGATGCCCAGGCCAAGTAAGAACTATAGTGTAAGTCACATTAGTTCAAGAGTACATGTTATAAGGTGCCTGAGTGGCTGAGTGGGTTAAGCCTCTGCCTTCAGCCCAGGTCATGATCTCAGGGTCCTGGGATCAAGGCCTGTGTCAGGCTTTCTGCTCAGCAGGGAGCCTGCTTCCCCTCTCTATCTCTGTCTGCCTACTTGTGACCTCCCTCTCTGTCAAATAAATAAATGAAATATTTAAATAAAAGGAGTACAAAATTATTTATTATAACATTATGTTTATGATTTTGATAGAAACTGACATCTTAATCTATATAGTTCTATGTAGAAGGGATGTTAAGAGCACTAGCTTTGAAGTCCAGCTTGTCTTGGAACTCTATTTAGTCACATATGTGTTCTTTTTAATGCCAACACAATTGTGAAAATTAAAATATATAAATTACTTAAAACAAGATATGACACATTGTAAACACAGAGTGTGTATTATCCATACATAATTACATTTAGTGGCTAATACAATGGTACTTTTCTATGGGTTAGTTTATAATATCTTCTCTCAAACCACATGGGAGAAGCACCATTAGAAATTCTTTTGAAATTATAGTAACACAAAGCAACTGAGAAATAGTACATATGACTTGCTCAACTCCCATAATTTGAAAGTGACAAAGCCAGAATTTGGACTCAATTTGACTGTATTTTTTATTAATGTAATAAAAGCTTGTCCAAGCTGCTGTTATTTTGAAAACTATAAAGACAGATAGATGATAGATGATGGAAAGATTAGGTAGATGACAGATGACATCTAGATAGATGATAGATGATAGTTAATAGATAGATAGATAAGAGACACTCAGGCAGACATGGACAAAATGAGGTTAAGAGAAAAAGGAATAGAGGAACAGTATTTGGGAATTCATACTAAGTTGGCAATTAGCAGTCTGCCTATTTTCCACTTAGATTTTAAGACCTTACATACAAAAGCATATTTTCACATTTTTGAAAACCATGGGGTGCTCCTTTTAGCCCTAATAATGATATGCCTTCTTTTTGTAGCTTAGTCATGGTGTGACTTTTTTTTGGTTATTTGGCAAAGAGCAACTGTAAGTAAACTGTCATCACCACTAAATTACTTGTGACAGTGGCTGTGAATTAATACAAATCTATTTTCCTCAAGGACATGCTTCTGAAAATTTCACACCAGGAATTAAAAGTTAAGAATTCTGTATGGTCTATAGGAGGAAATATAAAAGATAACAATAGTAACATCACTGGTGTCAAAGGTAGTGCTAAACGTTCAGATAAGATTTTTACCTTATAGGGGAGCCTGGGTGGCTCAGTGAGCTAAAGCCTCTGCCTTCGGCTCGGGCCATGATCCCAGGACCCTGGGATCCAGCCCTGAGTCGGGCTCTCTGCTCAGCAGGGAACCTTCTTCCCCCTCTCTCTGTCTCTCCCTGCCTCTCTGCCTACTTGTGATCTCTCTCTGTCAAATAAATAAATAAAATATTAAAAAAAGATTTTTACCCTATAAATATTCAAAAAAGATTCAAAAGAAAAAACTTTTTCCAATTGATTTTATTGATATTTTATATCAATATAGTCATGAATTTTTATGAAATGTTTTATTTATATTTCCATGCATTTTCCTTATATTTAAGAACCTAGAATTCTGTGTTAGAGAAGACATTTACAATAATATAAAAATGATCAAACTAGCATTTAATTTTTAGCAAACCATGTTAAATACATGAATGAATTAATGAACAAGGAATTAAAGATCTGGTGATGATACATTCATGTAACAATCTGAATTTCCTTTCTTGAAATTTGAGTTATTATTATCCTAAAACCTTAAAAACACTTAAATGATATAAGGCTTATGTTTGAGGACATTACACAAACATGGTAGGGCAAATCCAGAATTAACTTAATTGCAGTTTTTGTCATTGTTGGTTATACATTTTGCTGTGAGTTTTATTATTAGTTTGTTTTTTAGGACATCCCAAGTTTATACCGCTTTGAGTGGAACACTAATAATAATTATTATTTTTACTAATAATCTAATAACAGAGTCACTGTTGCTTATATGTTTTGCTGTGGGTTTTATTATTCTTGTCATTGTTGCTTATATGTTTTGTTGGGAGTTTTATTGTTTGCTTTTTAGGACATTCCAAGTTTATATCTATTAGATTGGAACATTGATAATAATTAGTGTTACTAATAATCTAATTAATAACAAAGACCTTTCCATTCACAAAAGTGCCTATTTAAAAAAATAAGTTATATGATCATTCTTTTTTTTCTATCATCTCCCTATCTATCACCTCTCTATCATCTATTGACCTATTTTGTAAATTGCTTGTAGAACCAGATTGGCAATAATTTCTAAAATAGAAAATTACATACTGTGTATCGCTAAAGACTATCTCTTAAGCCTGTCTCTAAAGGCAATTTGTTTTCAAGTTTAACAAGAAATATTTAAGAATGTTCAAGGGAACAATTTTTAAAATAGGTAAAGTCTGAAAAAAACATAGATACTAATAAATAAGTCAAAGGATCTTTAAAATATGGTATATTATTGTCATGCTGTATCACATAATAGTTAAGATGAATGATTTATAGAAAAAATGATTTTAAAGCTACATCATTGTATATAAGATCATCTTGTTTAAAAAGCTAAAATAATTCAAAAGACAAAAGTTTACATTGTGAGTATATGTGTGGATGATAAAAATTTCATTTTTAAAAAGCAAGATTATAGTGTCAGCATTCAGAAAATTATCAAATTTAGGATGGGATGAGGATGCAGAGAATAGAATGGAGATGTGTGTATAAATTTACCCCACTCCAAGGCCTTAGCTTGTCGGTGTTGATGGGGGTGTGAGTCGTTTTATAAGTTCTTATTGCATAATTAAAATAAAAACTAACCATAAAGCAGATTATAGGTAGACATATGATGAGTGTGTTTTGATCAAGAATTATGATAAATTCACTTCTATGGACAGGGATGCCCACCCAACATACCCATACGTACAGACCCTCCCTACCATCCCAACCACAGGGATGGTACGTACATACCCTCCCTACCCTCCCAACCACAGACATACATACATATCTATAATCAATGCTAGTTGATACTAACACTTTCAAAGCAAATGTGAATCAATTACACTAAATGTGATTATCATGAAAGCTTTCAGTATTATTAAGCATAAAATATTTAAAGGTTATATTTGACAAAGAAATTATGTCTCTAAATTGCAAAACATTTCTGGGTCATGTCTTATTTTAAGATTATGAAAATGAAAATTCAAGTTCAGCTTTAGAAATAATAGACATTTAAAGGATTCACTTGTCTCTATATGTAACTGTCATATTCCACGTTACAACAAGCTGTGTTGTTTAGATTCACAGTAATAAAACCAGTGCCACTAACATAAATTGATCTTTTTAACATATACTATTTCTACTTTTTTAAAAAATTGGTGTTGAATTTGGAAGATGTACCTTCACTTTTAAAACATTTGAACATATACATCTCTCTCAAATAATCAATGGTCTCTCATGGGAGCAATTAGGTTGCATAGCCTTTCTTATACAAGGTATACAACTGGCTTCAAAATATGTTTTTCCTTTAAAGCAGAGAGTACAACAAAACGTAAAAGATTTTTTATGTAGTGTACTATGTCCTTTAATTAACAGAAGTCACTATAAATTATGAACCATCAAACACAGGAATGAGCAGATAACTAATTCAAATGGGTATCTGGGATTTGGACCATTTTTAATTGAACCTCACATTATATTTATTCAACAGTGACACTGATATTTTCAGATTAGTCAATTAACTTGTCATTTAACTAGTGAAAAATGAAAATAGGCAACCTGATTTATTTTTACATGGTAACAAAAAAAAAGAAACAAACAAAATATGTCTTGGATGAACTCATACTTTCTCTTTTTTTTTTAATTGTGGTAAAATATATGTAAAATTTACCAATTTAATTATTTTAAGTGTATATTCAATACTATTAATTGTATTCATCTTGTGTGTGACTATCACCACCATCCATCTCCAGAACTCTTTATGTCTTGCAAAACTGACACTCCATACCCATTAATAATTGCCCATTCCTGGTCCCCCCAGTGTCTGACAACCACCCTTCCCAATCTTTTGTAGTACTTTTGCCCACACCTAATGATAGCATTTATTCTTCCTTTTGTTTTTGTTTTGGCCTATTTGTTTTGCTCAAACACCATTTATTCCTAACAGTTCTGAAGTGCTGGGAAGTCCAAGATCATGGCACTGCACAATAAGGTGTCTGGTAGGACTTTTCTGGTTCCTTGGTTGGCCTTCTCCTTGCATCCTACATGGTGGAGAGCAGAGTGAGAGAGAGAGAGAGAGGGAAAGAGAAAGATAGAGCCCTTTATTCTTCTCTTTTTATCTCCCCAGCTTCACTGAAATATCATTGACAACCAAAAATTGTATAAATTTAAGAAATGCAATCTGATGAATGAATTGTCCTGAATTCACATAGAAACTGATTAGTTTTCCTTTAATCTTGTTACAATATTCTCTTGCCAAATAAATTGATATTTATTTTATTTATTTTTAGTTTTTATTAACATATAATGTATTATTAGCCCCAGGGGTACATGTCTGTGAATCGCCAGGTTTACAAACTTCATAGCACATATCTTCCCCAATGTCCATAACCACACCACCCTCTCCCTACCCCCTCCCCACAGCAACCCTCAGTTTGTTTTGTGAGATTAAGAGTCTCTTATGGTTTGTCTCCCTCCTGATCCCATCTTGTTTCATTTATTCTTTTCCTACCCTCCCAACCCCCCATGTTGCCTCTCAACTTCCTCAAAATTGATATTTATTTTAATGTTACTATAATGAACAACTTTTACAGAATTAGTTTAAAAAATGTTTAAATGTACTATTAAAAAACATTTAGCGCAGATTTTTTTCAAAATAAACAGAAATTTACAAATGTAAATGACTAAAATTTGTATAAACATTTCCATTTTTGCAAACTGAATAATAATTAGTGACAATTAACTAGAAATATTGTGTTATGAAAAAATATTTTAAATGAAAGAATAACAGAGTAAAAGCTCTGTAAATAGGCATCCTGGAAAATTCCCTTTCAATGATTTGTTGCTTATGTTCTTGCCTATTCTAATAATTTAAGAAATGCATATTTTAAGGAAACTGTATTTGGTACTTTGTACTGGATTAGCTTAGATTAACTCAAGTTATGTTTTCCAGAATATTAAAAGTTAAAGAGTTAACCTTGAAGAGTGAGTTTAATAATTGCCTATGATGCTGGTTTGAACCCGTTTTCTTTCTTTCTCTGTTTACATTTTTAAAAAACGTTTTGTGGGAGAATATGGAGGGCGTTTGTTGGAAGTCATCACGAATAAATTGGGAAGAGAGTGCAAATCGGCTTTTTAAAATATCTATACCTGTGCATATTGTTTCACTTTCTTTGGAGCTCAAATAACATATATCCATTTATTTCTAAGGTTTTTATTTTATGACACCTCACACAGGGCAGTTTCCTTTAGCCACACATCTGTTGAACTGATATTTAATCTTGTCTGCAGGATGTTACAGCCAACTGTCAGTTATACAAGGTTTTATTTCTTACTTTCCATTTTTAATTATTATTTTGTTTGAGTATTGTATTAGACATCTGGGAAGAGTGAAATTCCAGTTATAATATAAATAACTTGGGGATGTAATGTATAACATACAGAACACAGTCAATAATATTATAATGACTCTGTATGGTGACAGATGCTGACTAGAATGATCATGGGGGTCATTTCATAAAGTATAAAAATAAGGAATCACTATGATGTACACCTGAAACTAACAGGATATTGTGTATCAATTATCCTTCAATAAAAATAAGTAAAATAAAATAAGTATTTTTTTAGAAAGGAAGCAAAATTGAAATGAATCCGAGACTTTTATTTTCAGTTTCAGGCTTTTATTTAAATTCTACTTAGTTAACATAACGGGTAGTATCAGTTTCAGGAATAAAAGTTAGTGATTCATCACTTGCATACAACACCCAGGGCTCAATATAACAAGTGCCCTCCTTAACCCCATCACACATTTGACCCATTCCTCCACCCACTTCACCTCCAGCAACCCTGTTTGTTCTCTAGAATTAAGAGTCTCATTAATGGTTTGCCTCCCTCTTTTCTCCCCACCCTTCAAGTTCATCTGTTTTGTTTTGTTTTGTTTTGTTTTTCTTAAGTTCTATGTATCCGTGAAATCATATGATGTTTGTATTTCTCTGACTAACTTATTGCTCTTAGCATAATATTTTCTAGATCTATCTACATCATTGAGACTATTTCTGAGGGAAAAAGGGAAATGTATCTGTGGATATCTTACCTCATCTCTGTTTAATACAAATCAATGTTTTATTCCTTGAAAAGGAGCCTTGCTGGGCTCTGTTTCTGGCTGTCCCAGCGCTCCACTCATATCTAAATTGACATCAGTGTTCTGTCAGTGGTAACACTGCCCCATTTATCATTTGGATCACCTTTACACCAACATTTTTATAAACAGTAATTCTTAGAGTTCTTTAATGACCCACGTCTCTGTGCCAAATATGATATCTTTGCTACCAGCTTATAATAGAGTTCATAGAGAAACTACATGTATGTTCCTTATATCTTAATTTTATGCCTTCAAAATAAACTTAACAACCTTTTAACAGAGAAAAATAGGCATTTCTTACTCTATTGCTTCACAAAGAATTTCCCTGAGAAGACTGTCTCTGCCATAAATTCAAGCTTTAATTAGGAGGCCATCGGTCTCTTTTATGTGTTTTGATGGATTTATGACTCCCACTATGAAAGTGAACCAAACCATGCAAAGCTAATCTTCCTAGCAGGAATAAGCCTCTAGTACAGGACAAATGAAAGACCCCTAAGTAATACAGGTTCCCTATGTTCTTCATCAAATGTGTGGGGAAGTGTTTAGTCAAAGAGAAGTACCACATAATATTAAACAGAAGCATTATTTAATATACCAAATAAAGCCTCAAAATCCTACCACTTGTAGAAGATGTATGTAGAGTACGTAGACATAGCAATTCAATTGTGGCATTTAAATTTTAGTCAATTAATTTTCTCAGGATATTTTTGAGTGTCATCATTTTTTCAACTTTTGTAAAATAAAGTCACTTAATAGCCTAGCAGGATTGCAGTTTGTTAGCATTTCATATTTATAAATCACTTTAAGGCATTCATGAATATTCTCTTGTCTTCCCCTACATAATCCCCTTAGCTATCCCCTTGAAAAGCATAAACGGATATCCAAAGACAATGAAGCAATTGCTAAGTATGTAAAAAATAGAGTCACCCTAAGAAATAATTTATGACACTTAAATTGTTGAGGGCAGAGACAAAGTAGAAAGTAATACTGGAGAGAAGATGCATGAGGCTGATAAATTTTAGAAGTGTAGCTTTATGAATTCTGTTTCTCTCTTTAAATATCTCTGTTCTGCTGGCATCTTGTTTATATTTGCCGCTTTTTCCTCCCAATTTCCATATTGAATTATTTGATATTTCACATGCTCATGAACATTGAGTCACTCTGTACAATTATTTTATATATTTCTCTTCGTATTATTTCTGCATATCCCCACAATAGTTCTTGGTTAAAATCTCTATTACTAACTCTCAATTGCAGCATACTTACTTTTAATGCCAAAGTAATATTCTTCAATTTCATAAATAGGTAAATATTTTATTTATTTTTACCAATCTTTATATCCTAATGTTACCACTAAACTGATTACTCTGAACAATATTTGTGTCTCTTTTAGAAATGTATATAATTAAAATCATATAGTCTATACTATTTAGTGTGGCTTTTTTTGCTCAAGTTGATTTGTGTGTAATTTATCCCTTGGTCTGTTTGTGTGTGTGTGTGTATTTTTTTACATGTAATAATATGTTTCTCTTTCTTATTGATGTCTGGTATTAGATGGAATGAACATATGGAAATTAATAACTAATGTTATGTTAATTAAGTATTAATTATATTAAATAAATACATCAAGTTGCCAGGCATACCATGTTTTATTTTTTCCTAAATTTTATTTTAGAAATATTAAATTTACAGAACAGTTACAAGAATGTTGGCAACCTTTTTATGCTTTTTCTCCTTCATATATACATATATTTTATTTTGCTAAACCACCTAAATATAAGTTGCAAACACCTTTAAATTTTAACCCTAAATATTTAACATATTTCTCCTCAGAGGGGAAATAAATTTTCTTCCATAATTGCAACAAAGTTATCACACACAAAATGTTAACGAAATTGCAGAACCTTTATCTGATGAAATATTCATATCCAAATTTCTCCAAGTATTCAGTATTATAATTTGAGTATAGTTTATTGTCATTGTTTGTTCTCTGTTCTATTTTTAAATTTTTTTAAGATGTAAGATTTAATTTAAGATACTTCCTTGCAGTTAAATGTCAAGATTTCATAATGTGTCATCTAGAACTTTGCCTCTGATTTCCTTTATTTTTCACCTTTTGCAATTTGTGCCCAACACACTTGATGAAAATAAAATAAAACTAAGCAAAAGAAAAAATATAGTGTCCTCTGGAAAACATTTTAAGAATGAGCTATCACCTACTGTTTATGTATGACATACTTTTGGGTGCTGGTGATGCAATTAATGGTAGAGCCCATTTATAATGAGGTGGACAGAATATCTTCACAAAACCCACATTAAAGTAACCATGTTTCCAGCATTAAAAAGAAAAATGAGATATCATATAAAGAGAAGTAATTCTTTACTTTTTGGTGTTAAATGTCACTACTATAAAGTAGCCTTTAATCTCTCTAAGAATAAGAGAAGATGAAAACAAATATGGAATTCATTGCTAATATATATCTTCTGCCAGTTAGTTAACTACATGAGTATAATTTGGATTTCTAGTCATTGGGGTTCTCTGTCTTGGCACATGCACTTTCTGTGTCCTTTAGTCTCTTAGGTCCAGTAACTTCAGAGAATATTAGAAAACCTGAAAACTGCACTATCAATATGGTAAGACCTGGGAGAGAAGACACCTCATTTTTTTTCTTCAATGATTTGAATATGTTTGTAACAAAATAACTTAGAAACTGTTAATACAACATGTTCAATATTAAAATCATGAAAAATATAATCTTAAAATTATTTTTACATTTGTTTTATTAGTATTATGTATCATTCCTAACTACATGGACTCTTTTTAAAAAAAATTAAGGTGAAATTAGTACATGATAGGATATAAATTTCAGGGGTACAACTATTATAATTCAACATCTGTATATACTACAAAATGATCACCACAAAAGTCTAGTTACCATCTATCACCATACAAATGATCACCTTTATTCATTTATCCAACCCCCCAACCACCTTCCCCTCTGATAACCATCAATCTGTTTTCTGTATCTGTGAGTTCATATATTATTTGTTATTTGCCTTTTTGTCTTATTTTAGATTCTACATATAAGTGAAGTCATGCAGTATTTGTCTTTTTCTATCTCACTTATTTCATTAGCATAATATCTTCAAGTTTCAATCATGTCATCACAAATAGCAGTATGTCATTCTTCTTTAGGGTTGAGCAGTATTTGTGTGTGTGTGTGTGTGTGTGTGTGTGTGTCTATGTATGTATGTGTGTGTACCATATCGTAGTTATGTCCTCATCTATTGAGGGACACTTGCATTGTTTCCATATCATGGTTATTATAAACAATGCTGAAATGAACATAGGAGTGCATATATATTTTCAAATTATTGTTATATTCTAAACACACATATCCAGAGTTGAATAACTGGATCATATAAGAGATCTATTCTTAATCTTTTGAGGAAACTTCATACCATTTTCCATAGTAGCTGCACGAATTTACATTTCCACCAACAGTGAAAAAGAGTTCCCTTTTCTCCACATCCTCTCCAAAACTTATTATTTCTTGTCTCTTTGATTCTGGCCATTCTAACAGGTATGAGATAACATCTCATTGTGGCTTTTATTTGCATTTACCTAATAATTATTGATGTTAAATATCTTTCATGGGCCTATTGGCCATCTGTATGTCTTTGAAAAATGTCTGTTCAGAACCTCTGTCCATTGTATAATTGGTGGTGTGTTTTTGATGTTGTTGTTGTTGAGTTGTACAAGTTCTTTTCTTATTTTGGATATTAATGCCTTATCAGATATATAATTTGCAAATATGTTTTACCATTCAGTGGATTGCCTTTTCATTTTGATGATGGTTTCCTTTGCTGTGCAAAAGCTTTTAGTTTAATGTAGCTCATTTATTTACTTTTGCTTTTTGTTTCCCTTGCCTTTTGCATCAAATTCACGAACACACCACTAAGATATATATCCAGGAGCTTACTGCTTATATTTTCTTCTGGAATTTATGGTTTCAGGACTTACATTCAAGTCTTTAATTCATTTTGAGGTATTTTTATGTAAGTTGTAAGATAGTGGTATAGTTTTATTCTTTTGCATGTAGCATTCCAGTTTTCTAAGCACCATTTATTGAAGAGACTGACCTTTCTTGTGTGTTCTTGACTTCTTTGCCATTAATTAGTTTTCTAATTATGTGTGGGTTTATTTCTGGCTCTCAAATTCTGTTCCATTGATCTGTGTGTCTGTTTTTATGATAATACCATACTCTTTTGATTATTTTTTTAGATTTTTTTATGTATTTATTTGAGAGAACAAGTGGAGAGGAGAGACAGAGTGAGAAAGAGAAACAGGCTCCCTGGTAAGCAGGGAGCCTGATGCAGGACTTGATCCCAGGACCCCGCGATCATGACCTGAGCTAAAGGCAGACACTTAACCAGCTGAGCCATTCAGATGTCCTTGTTTTGATTATTATAGCTTTGTAATATACTTTGAAAACAGGGAGCATGATACTTCCAGCTTTGTTCTTCTTTCTCAACATAGTTTTGGCTACCTGGGATCTTCTGTAGTTCCACACAAATTTTAGAGTTATTTGTTCTACTTCTGTGAAAAAAATGATACTGAAATTTGTGATTGCATTGAATCTGTAGATTGCTTTGGATAGTATGGACATTGTAACAATATCAATTATTCCAATTCATGAGCATGGAACATCTTTCCATTTATCTGTGTCTTTTTCAATTTCTTATATCAGTGTCTTACAGTTTTTAGTGTATAGGTTTTTCAAATCCTTGGTCAAATTTATTCCTATGTATTTTATTCTTTTTGATGCAATTATAACCTATATTGCTTTGTTAATTTTTCTTTCTGATAGTTCATATTAGTGTATAATAATGCCACAGAATACTGTGTATTGATTTATATTCTGTAATTTACAGAATTTGTCTATTCTAACAGATTTTAGGTGAAGACTTTAGGATTTCTCAATATAGTATAATGTCATCTGCAAAGAGTGTAAGTTTTGTTCCTTCTTTACCATTTTGGAAGCCTTTCATTTTCTTTTCTTGCCATACTGCTGTGGCTAAGACTTCCAATTCAATGTCAAATAAAAGTGGCAAGACTGAATATCCTCGATCCTGGTCTTAAAGGAAAATGGTTCAGCTATTCATCTTCAAGTTATGATGTCAGCAGGGGTTTTGTCATAAGTGGCTTTTATTGTGTTGAGGTATGTTTTCTCTATACCCACTTTAAGTATTTTTCATAAGCAAATGTTGAATTTTATCAATTTCTTTTATTTGCATCTATTGAGATAATCATATCATTTTTATTTTTTATTTTGTTATTGTGGTATGTCACATTGATTGATTTATAGATGTTAAAACTTCCTTGAATCCCTGAAATTAATCCCACTTGATCACGGTGTAGGATCCTTTTCAATGTACTGTTGAGTTTGAATGGCCAATATTTTGTTGAGGACTTTTGTATCTATGTTCATCAAGGATATTGATCTGGAGTTGACCTTTTTTGTGACTTCCTTATCTGGTTTCACTGTCAGAGTAATGTTGGTTTCATAAAACAAGTTTGGAAGCGTTCTCTTCCTCTTCAATTCCTTGGAATAAATCTTATTTGAATGTTTGGTAGAACATTCACCAGTGAAACTCTTGTCTTGGGCTTTTGTTTCTTGGAAGATTTTTTATTACTTCCTCAATTTTCTTACTAGAAAATGGTCTATTCAGATTTCCTACTTTTTTTATGATTCAGTCTTAGAAGATCATGTATTTCTTAGAATTTATCCATTGTCTCGAGGTTGTTTTGTTTGTTGGCTTTGTAGTTTCTTATTGTAATTCTGTCATATTTGTTGTCACTTCTCTTTCATCTCAGATCTTATTTATTTGAGCACTCTTTTATTTTTTGTGATTCTAGCTAAAGACTTGTTAATTTTGTTTATCTTTTAAAAAAAAGCTCTTAGTTCCATTGATCTTTTTTATTTTCCTTTTAGTTTCTATTTATTTTTTTCCTCTCTATCTTTATTATTCTTCCTTCTCCTAACTCTGTTGTTTGTTTGTTCTTCTTTTTCTATTTCTTTTAGGTTTAAAGTTGATGGGTTTATTTGAGATTTTTCTTGTTTCTTAAGGCTGATCTATATTGCTATGAAATTCCTCCTTAGAAATGCTTTTCCAACATTTCATAGATTTTGGTATGCCATATCTGTTTTTATTTGCCCCTACGTATTCTTTTTATTTCTCCTTTGATTTATTCAGTGACCCATTGAGATTTTGGTATGCCATATCTGTTTTTATTTGCCCCTACATATTCTTTTTATTTCTCCTTTGATTTATTCAGTGACCCATTGGTTATTCAGGAGCATCCTGTTTATTATCCACATTTTTCCCAGTTTTCTTCTTATGATTGATTTCTAATTTCATACTATTGTGGTTAGAAAACATTTTTTATATGATTTCTATCTTCTTGAATATACTGAGATTGTTTTGTAGTCTAACTTGTGATATATTCTGGGGAATGTTCCAAGTGCACTTGAGAAGAATTCTGCTGCTTTTGGATGGAATATTCTATAAACTATTAGTCTATTCGTCCAACTGTGTTGTTTAAGGTCATTTTTTCCCTATTGACTTTTTTTCCATCTAGATGATTTATCCAATGATCTAAGTGGGGCATTGAAGTTCTCAACTTTTGTATTGCTGCCGGTTTCTCCCTTGCATCTCCTTATATTTGCTTTATATATTTTGGTAATACTATGCTAGATGCAAATATATTTATAAATGTTGTATCTTTTTGCTGGATTGATTCCTTTATCCTCATGCAGTGTCTTTCTTTATTTTTTATTACAGAGTTTCTTTTTAACTTTCTTTTGTTTGATATGAGGACAGCTACCCAACTGTCTTTTCATTCTCATTTACAGGTAATATCTAATTCTTTATCCCTTCAGTTTCAGTCTTTGTATGTCCTCACTCCTCATTTCTGCAGTCTCTTGTAGGCAGCATATAGATGGTCTTGTTTTTCAACCCATTTAGCCATTCTGTTTTTTGAACAGAAAATTTGGTCTATTTACATTCAAATTAATTATTAATAGGTATTTACTTCCTGCCATTTTGTTAATTGTTCTCTGTTTTTTTTGTAGTTTTTTTCTCCTAATTCTTTTCTTTGTAACTTGATGGGTTTCTTTACCTGCTCTAATATTTCACAAGGAAAATGGAGATCTTTATGGCTTTCTGATAATCTCTAATTTTTACATGATAAAACAGGAGCATTTACAGCATGTCTGAGTGAAACTACCATACTTTGATAAGTTTCACTTTCATTCTGTTTTTATTGCATTTTTCAAAACATGTCATTCATATGGTTTCTTCATAACTATTTTATATGTGCATATAAGGGTCTTTGAGATTTTATATATATTTATTTCTGAATTCAAACTAATGTTCCAAGGACTAAAACCTTTGAATCCCCTAATAAAAATTTATGTGAACAATTTGTCATAAGTAGAATAAACACAATGATATTAAACTCTTCTTTTTTATTTTATTTTTTTAATATTTTATTTATTTTTTGAAAGATAGAGATCACAAGTAGGCAGAGAGGCAGGCAGAGAGAGAGAGGGGAGAAAGCAGGCTCCCTGCTGAGCAGAGAGCCTGATGCAGGCCTGGGATCCCAGGGCCCTAGGTTCTTCATCTGAGCCGAAGACAGAGGCTTTGACCCACTGAGCCACCCAGGTGCCCCTACTCTTCCAAAGTAGAGGAAAAATACTTCACAATAACATTGACTTTTTAATGATGTGTTTGTATTTTCTACATTTACTTTACATACACTTGGCTGTAAACTTTATTTTTTCCACCATTTGAATCAGTCTCAGTGTTAAGTAAAAATATGGGATAATTTGTCATATGATGTTAAATACTGCTTCATTGAATATTGCCCCAAATTTTAGTGTTTTATGTGTTGCTTCCTGTTGTGAGCATTAAAAAGCAGACAAAAGTAGAGGTGAATTAAGAGACTTCTATCAGCTTTACACAGAAATCACTGTCCTTATTCAAGCAGGCCTGTCACTCATCATGTACATATACTTGGTTATTTTATATGACTTACTACATTTTATTCATTAAGGAGGATATCTATTTTTGTATTTGCATGTAATTACAATTATTTTACAAAATAGTGGAATATATAGGTAATCTGTGGCTAAATAGCATATGTTGTCTTGATATTGAAAGAAAATATTCTTCCAAAATATTTATGGAACACATGATTTCTGAATCTGGGATTTCAGATTAATGCAATAAAGAGGAGTGGGTGATAGTAGGGATGAAACAATATTAACTTTGAGTGGAGAATTGTTGAAGCTGAATGGTAGGTGTATGGGGATTTGTGTAGATTTGCTATACTTTTGTATATGTTGAGATCTTCCTTAAAAAAAGATAAGGTTTGGGCACCTGGGTGGCTCAGGTGGTTAAGCAGCTGCCTCTGGCTCAGGTCCTGCATTAGGCTCCCTGCTCAGTGGAGAACTTGCTTCTCCCTCTCCTTCTGCCTGCTGCCCTGCCTACTTGTGTTTTCTATATAAATAAATAAAATCTCTCTTTAGGAAAAAAAAAAAAAGGTTTAAAAAAGAGAGAGAGAGAGACTGTTGGTTAGAGAAGGGTTTTTTTTTTCCTCCAGTGAAAAACTACAAATGATCCTTGGATTTTTTATATCAGCCTCCGAGTTCAAGGTTTTGTTTTTCTAATATACAAAACACTTATAACAATTATTCTCAAAATAATAAATCTCTTTGTTTTTCAACACTGCTGTCTGGTATGGTCATCTTGCTAAATTAAAGGAAAGAAATGTGTGTACTAACGGGAGCTTACCCTCCATGATAATACAGTATCAACTTAGTAAAGGAGAAAAATCAGGAAGGAGTGAAGCAGTACACAAATGGTCAAATACAAAGATTAGAGGAAAGGAGGGAAGGGGAAATCCAGAGAAAGGAAAAACTGTGTCCTTCTCCTTCTCCCCAACCCAAAAAAAAAAAAGCAAAAACAAGGGGGAAAAAAGATTGGGCAAATTTTTTATTCTCTATGATTTTCATGTAGTAACAATTGCCTCCATCCTGCCTAGCTTGAAGACTTGCAAACAAAGCTGGTTGAGTTATATGTGAGACTGCTCAGAATAGTCTGTGAAAAAGTATGTAAAGGATTTCAAATTTTTAATGTAGAATTTTGAATAGATGCTTCTTAAAATATAGCTTACCTCTATTAAAAAATTGAAGTAAGAATAAAACATCCTTTGGTTTGGTGGGAATTTTTAAAAATTCTTCCCAAAGAATCTCAAAGTAGTTGGCCCAAAGAACAAGAGTTTCATCCTATTTTTTGTTGCCTCTTTCACCATTTTGCCAATTTTATGCTGACCCCAGGGGACACTGCCTCCTTATTTTATGCCACCCTCAGGTTCAAACAGCTTCTTGACTTTGAGTAAGATTTGATTCTTGAATATGCTCATGTCTATTTGAGAGTATATATGCTACAGCTATTAAGCTGAAGTCTAATGTTCCAGTATTTCCAAGAATCTGCTCATTTTACTAGAAATTTATTTTTCCTTGCCATGTTAATAATTTCCTTGCTTCTGATCAGTATACTTTACAAGTCTAGCCTACTCAATTTATGTTTATACATCATAACTCCCATGGTAATGTCCTGGCTTCCTGCCCAGAATGTGTTATTGGTGACCCTGTTGTTCTCTTTTTTAAACACAAAGTTAATTATGACTTGTTGGAGCCTCTAATGATATCTGATGACCTTTGAGACATCACACATTCCCTTGCTAATCTTCTAACAGGTATATCAGATTTTATGTGAGAAAGTATCCTCTAAAAAAGTGCCAAATCAGACCAAGGAAAAGCTAAATGGTCCCTTCTGATGAAATGATGCTATTTGTGGGATGTACATCCTTGGAATGGAATGAATTACATGGTATTCCAAGAGAACAGAACTCTTACTACCTCACCACTGATCAATATGTGCTGAATAAAGTATGAACTAGAGTAATAGGGCTTAGAAAAGAGGATTTTATAACACTGGCTAATTTTTTCCAAGAAGTCTGGATTTTTATGGGTTTATATGGTATCCTGGTCCTAAATTAGATAAACTTTATTGGTTAATTTTGCTCAATTTGTATCTACAGGTATTAGATATCAGAAACAATTTTAGGGAATGATATTAAATTTCATTTTAGGTTTAAAGTGATCCATGCATATATAAATTAATACATGTTTTTGTCATGTTAATCCAGGGTGTGTCATAGCATTATGATCCTGAGGTAGTCACTTTGAGGGACTGGGATGAGACAGGGGTAGAAAAGGAATGAATGTGTTATAGTCTTGTTCTAGACTTGAACAGAGTGAAGGCAATAGTAGGGATGAAAACTTCAAAGTTAATTTGTTTCTGTGGTCCTTGGAAGCCAGAAATTAAAAATCCTTCTATGAGTCAAATAGTACTCAATGCTTACTATGGAAGCCAGAGGCTCTGAATATTTCTTAAGTTTTGCAAACATTTCTGAGAACCACTGGAACAACCACTTTGGTATTGAAGACTGAGAACCTGGCTGATGGCTGTACTGACCGTTGTCCCAACAATGACTGAGTAAACCTATAATTCTGTCCAGTCAAGTCTTTCCTGTCTGGAATACATAGAGGGATTTCTAATTCCTGATTGAATGCTGAAGAGGTCAACCCCCAAAGTATGTTAAATCTTCTATTAAATAATCTCATTGTTTTATTATAAATAATTAAATCATTACATCTGTATCTCTTTAGAACAAATATTAATTTCTTTTTTTTTTTTTTATCCTGCATTTTCTTTTTTTTTTTTTTTTTT
>PISX010017238.1:0-44063 GCA_004024625.1 Mellivora capensis | reverse complement strand
GGCTTCCCAGGGGAATTCTACCAAACATTTAAAGAAGAATTAATTCCTATTCTCCTGAAACTGTTCCAAAAAACAGAAATGGAAGGAAAACTTCCAAACTCATTTTATGAGGCCAGCATCACCTTGATCCCCAAACCAGACAAGGATCCCATCAAAAAACAGAATTACAGACCAATATCCTTGATGAACAGAGATGCGAAAATTCTCACCAAAATACTAGCCAATAGGATTCAACAGTACATTAAAAGGATTATTCACCACGACCAAGTGGGATTTATTCCAGGGCTGCAGGGTTGGTTCAACATCTGCAAATCAATCAATGTGATACAACACATTAATAAAAGAAAAAACAAGAACCATATGATACTCTCAATAGATGCTGAAAAGGCATTTGACAAAGTACAGCATCCCTTCCTGATCAAAACTCTTCAAAGTGTTGGGAAAGAGGGCACATACCTCAATATTATCAAAGCCATCTATGAAAAACCCACCGCAAATATCATTCTCAATGGAGAAAAACTGAAAGCTTTTCCGCTAAAGTCAGGAACACGGCAGGGATGTCCATTATCACTACTGCTATTCAACATTGTACTAGAAGTCCTAGCCTCAGCAATCAGACAACAAAAAGAAATTAAACACATCCAAATCAGCAAAGAAGAAGTCAAACTATCACTCTTTGTAGATGATATGATAATATATGTGGAAAACCCAAAAGACTCCACTCCAAATCTGCTAGAACTTGTACAGGTATTTAGTAAAGTGTCTGGATATAAAATCAATGCACAGAAATCAGTTGCATTTCTGTACACCAACTACAAGACAGAAGAAAGAGGAATTAAGGAGTCAATCCCATTTACAATTGCACCCAAAAGTATAAGATACCTAGGAATAAACCTAACCAAAGAGGCTAAAAATCTATACTCAGAAAACTATAAAGTACTCATGAAAGAAATTGAGGAAGACACAAAGAAATGGAAAAATGTTCCATGCTCCTGGATTGGAAGAACAAATATTGTGAGAATGTCTATGCTACCTAAAGCAATCTACTCATTAATGCAATAGCTATCAAAATCCCACCCATTTTTTTTCAAAGAAATGGAACAAATAATCCTAAAATTTATACGGAACCAGAAAAGACCTGAAATAGCCAAAGGAATATTGAAAAAGGAAGCCAAAGTTGGTGGCATCACGATTCCAGACTTTAAGCTCTATTACAAAGCTGTCATCACCAAGACAGTATGGTACTGGCACAAAAACAGACACATAGATCAATGGAACAGAATAGAGAGCCCAGAAATAGACCCTCAACTC
Source organism: Mellivora capensis (assembly GCA_004024625.1). Lineage (NCBI taxonomy): Eukaryota > Metazoa > Chordata > Mammalia > Carnivora > Mustelidae > Mellivora > Mellivora capensis. Next base: position 42,752 of record PISX010017238.1, on the reverse strand, counting down.
TATGGTCAACTAATCTTCGATAACGCAGGAAAGAATGTCCAAAGGAAAAAAGACATTTTTTTTTTTTCCTTTGGACAGGTGTTGGGAAAATTGGCCAGCCACATGCAGAAAAATGAAATTGGACCATTTCCTTACACCACACATGAAAATAGACTCAAAATGGATGAAGGACCTCAATGTGAGAAAGAAATCCATCAAAATCCTTGAGGAGAACCCAGGCAGCAACCTCTTTGACCTCAGCCACAGCAACATCTTCCTAGGAACATTGCCAAAGGCAATGGAAGCAAGGGCAAAAATGAACTATTGGGATTTCATCAAGATCAAAAGCTTTTGCACAGCAAAGGAAACAGTTAACAAAACCAAAAGACAACTGACAGAATGGGAGAAGATATTTGCAAACGACATATCAGATAAAGAGCTAGTGTCCAAAATCTATAAAGAACTTATCAAACTCAATACCCAAAGAACAAATAACCCAATCAAGATATGGCAGAGGACATGAACAGACATTTCTGCAAAGAAGACATCCGGATGGCCAACAGACACATGAAAAAGTGCTCCACATCACTCGGCATCAGGGAAATACAAATCAAAACCACAATGAGATATCATCTCACACCAGTCAGAATGGCTAAAATTAACAAGTCAGGAAATGACAGATGCTGGCGAGGATGCAGAGAAAGGGGAACCAACCCTACACTGTTGGTGGGAATGCACGCTGGTGCAACCACTCTGGAAAACAGCAAGGAGATTCCTCAAAAAGTTGAAAATAGAACTACCCTAAGACCCAGCAATTGCACTACTGGGTATTTACCCTAAATATACAAACGTAGTGATCCGGAGGGGCACGTGCACCCAAATGTTTATAGCAGCAATATCTACAATAGCCAAACTATGGAAAGAACCTAGATGTCCATCAACAGATGAGTGGATAAAGAAGATGTGGTATATATACACAATGGAATACTATGCAGCCATCAAAAGAAATGAAATCTTGCCATTTGCAACGATTTAGATGGAACTACAGGGTATCATGCTTAGTGAAATAAGTCAATTGGAGAAAGACAACTATCATATGATCTCCCTGATATGAGGAAGTGGAGATGCAACATGGGGAGTTGGAGGGGTAGGAATAGAAGAAAAGAAACAATATGGGTTCGGGCGGGAGACAAAGCATAAGTGACTCTTAATCTCACAAAACAAACTGAGGGTTGCTGGGTTGATGGGGATTGGGAGAGGGGGGTGGGGTAATGGACATTGGGGAGGGTATGTGCTATGGTTAGTGCTGTGAAGTGTGTAAACCTGTCGATTCACAGACATGTACCCCTGGGGATAAAAATACATTATATGTTTATAAAAAATAAAAAATTTTAAAAAAAGAAAAACAGGACTAAAAATTATACTTTTGGCAAAAAAAAGAATAATTTATAAAGGTGGGAGAGTATAAAAGAGAATATGAATTTTTGGACCCTGATGACTAGAAAATTATATATAAAAATATAAAGTCATAGTCAATTGAAAAACCAGAAAATTTTCTCATAGTACACTGAAAATATAGTCATGCCACAGTAAATATAGCAAAAGTATTCATATGTAATATAAACATTTGCTTACAAATATATGAAGAAAAGCAAAAGAAGCAATGGAAAATTGAGTGAAAGCCATAAACATTTGACTCACAAATAAAAGAAATTCTCAATAAACATATCAATAACATGTTTGAGCATATTAACCACCAAACTTAACTTAAAAATAGGTAATTTTTGTTTACCTACCAATTTGGCAAAGACTGTAAGTAACTACATTTCTGAAGAGGTCAAGAGTATGGAAAAACAGGGGCACCTGGGTGGCTCAGTAGGTTAAAGCCTCTACCTTCGTATCAAGTCATGATCCCAGAGTCCTGGGATCGAGCCCCACATCAGGTTCTCTGCGCAGAGGGGAGCCTGCTTCCCCCTCTCTCTCTGCCTGCGTCTCTGCCTATTTGTGATCTCTTTCTGTCAAATAAATAAACAGAATCTTTAAAAAAAAAGAGTATGGAAAAACAGACCTACTCATACAATTCTGGATATATAGGAAAAGTGTTCTACTATTTTTGAGAATAATTTAATAATATATATTAAAACATTATATATGCATACGCTGTTCCTTAAATTTACTTTAGGAATATAAAATTATCTAATCTATTAATTTATAGGTGTTTATCTAGACATATGTTATATCTTTATGATAGTTAAAATTATTTAACATATCTGTAATAAGGAGTCTATTAAAGATATTCCAGTAATTTTATAAAATGGAAGACTTTATTGCCATTAAAAATTATATAAATCTGCATTATATCTGAGTGTATACATACATATACATAAGAATTTCAAGATAAATTATTAAGTGATTTAAATAAGCTACTTATAGAGTATGATCATATTAATGAAAAGGTGTTTGTTCAACAAATATTTTTCTAGTACTAGTGTATATGAAAGCCTGTGTTAGGAACTGGGAAGAAAATGTTAGACACAATAATCATAATCTTTTCCTCATGCAGTTAACAGTCTAATAAAAAATAAAGAAAACCTTAATAAATAGTCATAGAACCTCTATCATTGTTTCTTTTTATTTCATTTATATCTAAATAAATTAACATATTAATATGAAACCTACCTCTACATTTTATATATTAATTCAAGAAATAGTCTTCTAGGCACTGAAATTATAATAGTAGACAAAGTTTGCAAGCCGTTACCCTGTGCATAAGTAAAAATATAATAAAAGTCCACTAGACATTGAGATTATAAATGTTTGGTTGCCATACATGCATTCATTTCATTCACTTCTAGCACATTTTATTCTTTAGTATAGTGTCTAAAATACCTTATCACAACAAAGACTGAAACTCATGATCTTTAAAAACTCAGTGTGTTTGTTGCATCATCATAGATAAAATTCAAACTACTTTCCTAGAATAAACAACTTCTATCATCTTTTCCTAACCTCTAAGTAATAAGGATTCTTTGAGATTTCTCGTTATCACAAATTCTTGGCTTTTCCAAATTGCATTTCTGCAGATTTCAATGTATTTCCCATATTCCTCACTTCTTGGTCTACGTGTTTAGTGTTCCTACTGTGTGGAATGAATATCCCATTATGTAGATACTGAAATACAACCCAGTCTTCAATTTCCAGCTCTAATGTTATTTTATCTCCTCTCATGTTCCCCATAAGTGTAATGTCAACTCTCCACTGAATATTCATTGAATTTGTCCAGGTCTGCCCTCATTCTCCTATAGTTTTTTTTCCTTCATTTTGTTATGTAACTTGTACACACACACACACACACACACACGCACACCTGCAAGTATTTATCCATATATATACATATATAATCTTTTCTAAAATTATAATCTCAAAACAATTCATGTTTTGAATAATTTTTGAGTTGTTCAAAGCAGCTACCACAGATATTTAAAATAATATTAAATATGACAACTATTTGCTACATACCAGGCACTATTCTAAACACTGTATATATATTGATTCATATTAACAATTCCAAAAGTATATTTTATTATCATTAGAGAATATTAATTTTAATCACTCATTTGTTTTGAATGGTTTTATTGAAAACAGCAACACACATAGAGGAGCATATATGCTTTTCCTTCAATTCTCTATAGCAGAAGTCACGTAATACCATTCACTCACAAAAACTTTGATTAGTGATGGCTAGCCAGGCCTCAGTGAAGCTTAAGTCCCAGGACCCTGCCTATATCCTTTTCACAGTCCCTTTGGCTCACGAACATGCTAACAAGTCGTACTGTTTATCTGAACAACCAAAATCAAAGCAATAGAAAGAATCTAGGAATTAAACAATGAGATCAGTTTTGTTATACCTCAAAAACATTTTGCATTTTTTTTAAAATTGCGTATCGATATTTTTAGTACTACCATTTTTTATGCTTCTCAGAGAACATTCTTTCTCTGATTTCTTTTTCTTTTTGTATTAAACCCAGGCTTTAACTACATTTTCTTGTTTCCCTGTAATGCCCACCTTTTGTACCTGCTTCATAACTAAACCTCAGGTCAAGTAGGTGGCAACTCTCTGTGTTCTAAGCATTAGAAGATTGAGGTTGTGATTGCTCATTACCATAAATGGTGGGGAATGGGTCTTCAGGGAAAGGAAGATCTATTTAGTTACATAGTGAAGCAGGACTAGGGACTTGCTTTTCCTCTACTGGCTGTTGCAGTTTGTGAAGCACTGTTGCCAAGCTCCTTGCGTGCTCCCATGGGCATAACTGCTCCCTTTCTTTCACAGATCCACTGTGTTTACTGTATAATTCTCACCTAACAAAATCCTTTCCCTGTTTATTGTGGAAAAATGATTTTGCCATATAATTCCCTGGGCTTCATCCCCTTTTATTTATTTATTTTTTTGTTTCGTTTTGTTTAGAAACAGCAATTGCAGCTGCTCCTTGAGAGGTTCAGAAACATCAATCAGTTTCACAGCTAGAGGTAGAGTGAAGATTCAGCCTTTGACTTTTTTTTTTTTCTCATTTTAACTTTGTTCTTCTAGGAGAACCACTTTTGGTTGTGTCTTTGTTTTTGTTTCTTGCACTAAAGGTAATGTGCTGGAAGAGCTACAGATTGAAATGTTACAAGTAGCTGGATCTTTGCCTTTGCCTATGACTGGGAACAGAGAAGGTAAGGGAACAATTCCCTTCTCCAACTGCTGACAACTGCAGTTCCAATATCCTTGTTGCCTTTGCTTTTCAGTCACTTCATTGGCCACTGGCTGAATATTATTTAAATTTCCAGTGGGGCACCTGGGTGGGTCACTGTGTTAACTGTCTGCCTTCCACTCCTATCATGATCTCCGGGTCCTGGGATTGAGCCCCAAGTTCACTCTTTAGTCAATGAAGAATCTGCTTCTCCCTCTCCCTATGCCCCTCCCCCACCATTTGTGATCTCTCTCAAATAATTAAATAAAATCTTTAAAAATAAATAAATAAATACTCCGATGACTTTACACCACTTAAGGAAACACAGATTTTTCCAGTGGTACTGCATCGGTTACCTGGTCTTCCTTCATTTGGTCAAACCCTGCTATCACTAATGCCATGTGGCTTATATGAGTCATTTTTTTTCTTTTCCTGTATTTCCTGATTGTAATATAACTGTTTTATTTTTTTAGGAAGTCAATTATACCTTTTCCACTTTTACATATCCTTAACATAAAGTACAAAATAAGGCTGAAAATGGAGACTAGGATCTTACTGCAGGGTTCCACAGCTGGAAGACCACAGTGAGAAGTAACTGCTGAATACTATGGGTGATGAGGAGGTAGTAAAGGTCTATTTGTTCACTAAATGTCCACTCAAATGCAACATGCCAAAATTTTAATTCTGTGATACAGTATGTGCCCTTATCATCTATCTATGAAAATATATCTTGTTATCTTCAATTATTCCTTAGTGACAGAACTTTAAGATCTATCATTACAGGCCTGGCATATGCACTTGCACAATAGATGAAAGATGTGGTAAATTTAAATGTGTTTTACTTAGTAAGTAGGAAAGTGAATACCTTGACTAGAGCTCACTTTTATAAAAGTTAATTCACCACAGTGCATAGCATGGTTTGGGGTCAAAGTCTGTAAAACTAACTGAGAAATCACAAGCTTATTTTTATAGGCTTTGAATAGTGGTGACACAGGTGAGATTTTATAAGGTCAAGGACTATTGAGTTGGCAATAGCTACTAAAAGAGAGAATGGACTGCATAGACTTTGTACTTGTAGAATCTATAGGACTTTGTAAATTATTTCTTTGTTTGGAGAAGAGTAGAAGTAAGATATTTTTAACTTACGCTGAGCAAGGTAAGTGCAAAAACCTGAATTTCAAGAAATAACAGGATGAGTGTAGAAGGAATATCTGATGGAAGAAAGGAAACTGAATTTTATATTTTGAAAATTTAGCTATTGTTCTCAACTATGACCATAACTAACAATCTAATATTGGGTTAATCCCTTAAGTTTTAATATCTTAATTTCTCACCAAGAAAAAAAAAAAAAAGATTAAAGACCACATGCTGGGGCACCTAGTTTGCTCACTCAGTATAGAGCATGTAGTTCTTGATCTTCAGGTCATGAGTTCAAGCCCCAGACTGGGCCTAGAGGTTCCAAAAAAAAAAAAAAAAAGGCTTCTAGATCCCTATTCCATGATTTCTGACAAGAAAACCCAAGCTATAAAAGACAGGGACAGAGAGTGATATGAATGAGATAGAGAGATTTTTCATATTCTAAAGGAAATGTTTTGTTTGTTTTTGTTTTAAAGTGAAGAAAATATGTATAACTAGAGAAGTGAGGATAATTTTAGCACCTGGCCCTGTAGGACATACGTAAAAAAGGTATATATAGTTTAGAATTTGCCAATAAAAGGGGCACCTAGGGGCACCTGGGTGTCTTAATCAGTTGAGGGTGAGACTTTTGGTTTCTGCTTGGGTCTTGATCTGTGGTTGTGGGATCAAGCTCCATGTCTGACTCTGCACTTAGCATGGAGTCTGCTTCAGATTCTCTCTCCCTCTCCCTCCCACTCACTCTTTACCTCTCTCTCAAATAAATAAATGAAATCTTAAAGAAAGAAAGGAAGAAAAGGAAGGAAGGAAGGAAGGAAGGAAGGAATGAAAGTAGGAAGGAAAGAAGGAAGGGAAGGAGTTCCTGGTGGCTCAGTCAGTAAAGCATCCTACTCCTGATTTCAGTTCAGCTCATGATCTCAGTGTCATGCATAAATGCATGCAAGTATAATGAATAAATCATGTTTTCTCAACTTTCTGAGAAAGGTTCAAATGAGCCTGCTATTGACTGAAAAGACCAGAAATAGGCACAGAATGGATACTGCAATGCTTAGAAACTGTACATGGGGAAATGAGTGATTCAGCAAGCCAATATTAAATAATTAAAAAGAGATAGAGATCACATCTGAGGAGACATAACATGAAATTTTGTTATATGAACAAATGTACTTTCTCAAAAATTTTCTCATCTTCCATTTTATGCATTTGAAAATGATAGAGAATATATTTCTCAACTGACTCACAATATTATTTTGGAAAGAAAATTGCATATGGTCATTTTGATGGGTGGTATTCTAGGTTAGAGAATGAAGATGAGCCAAAGAACTTGAAGGGACTTTCCAATGAGACTGAAGAGTAGATTCAGAGAGAATATAGAAGTTGGGTTCATATTTCAGGTTTCAAGATTAAGAAAATGATACAAATTAGAGTTGACAAGGTGAAAGGTATAGTCAGATCATGGTAGATTGTGGGCATATGAGGTAAAGGTCACTGAGGTAGAGCAGGTAGAATGTTTATGAGGTCAGGACTTTGTTAGGGACATGAATATAACTGTTAACTATATGGAGATTTTTTAGTACAATACGTAGTCCGCTTTATACTATAGGTGTATATCACGGTTTTCACAATATAAATAACACACATAGGAGATTAAAATCTAAACAAATCTCAAAGGTTTATCATCATCATCATCATCACCAGTATACCCTTGAAGTAGATGCTGAAGTTTAGTGGAAGAAATGGATAATAAGCACACACTGAATAAATGTATAGTCACACATAACAATGAAGAATTTAAGAGATGAGAACATGCAAATCTTGGAGAAAAACTCATTTAAATATGAGTTTATAATACATGTTAGAAAAAAAAATCCCCCTAAAAAACTGTTGATCTTAATCTAAAACCTGACAAATGTGCTGAAATTAGTAAGACGAGAGCTTAGAAAAAAATGTTCCTGGAAGTGGATACAAGAAAACCCACTAAAGAATAGTTCATATCATTCCTTTTTGGCTGGGGTGGAGCTCAAAATGACACTGAAGAATAACTGATACTTTACAACCCAATAAAATGTGTAAATAAATTCCAACTCTGTATAGCAAATAACATATGATAGAGTGGGTAAGTCTGTTTCCTCTTCTTATTATGATTAACTATAGATCATGAGGGTTATTACCATATTTTCAATCTGTAAAATGCGAGAATGGAAAAGCATTGATTTAGATTTTAGAATAGAAATAGGAGGAAAATGTATCAGTTATAAAATACATGGCATTTGCCTTGCTTTGTAAAAGCTCCAAATATTCTTCATTTAAAAGGAAAATCTAGAACCAGAATGTTTAACAGAGGATGTTAAACTACCTTTCTAAGCATAAGATTACAAACAGATTTTATCATTTAGTTTTTCATTGGAGAAGCTTGCCTTTTTTCCAACACTGGACCCTCCATTCTTTAGTTTTTTTTTTTTTTTTTTTTTAAAAGATTTTTTATTTATTTATTTGACAGAGAGAGATCACAAGTAGACAGAGAGGCAGGCAGAGAGAGAGAGAGGGAAGCAGACTCCCTGCTGAGCAGAGAGCCCGATGCGGGACTCGATCCCAGGACCCTGAGATCATGACCTGAGCCGAAGGCAGTGGCTTAACCCACTGAGCCACCCAGGCGCCCTGGACCCTCCATTCTTAATAGCTCTGACACTCCATTGTCATATCTACATACAACTGCCCTGTGTTATCAGAGGAGGAAGTGTTCATTCAAATTAGATCATATGGTCCTGAACTTAGACTGGGCAGAGTATGGGGATCCAATCCAGCATTATTCAAAATGGATAATCAGCACATGACAGGTGACAATCAATGATTTGTACTCCTCATGAGCTGGTACTGATGGTGGATGGGTTTTGCCCAGGTGGGTCTCGTGATTTTTCTCCTAGAAGCTTGGTACCTTCTGTTAACTCTCCTTCTATCACTGATGCTAGCAAAAGTGATATATAGTCTTTTTAAAAGAATTTATATATTTATTTATTTATTTGATTGAGAGAGTACAAGTTGGGAAGAGGCAGAAGGGAAAGGAGAGGGAGAGAGAGAATCTTAAGTAGGCTCCTTGCCCAGCATGGAAACCCACATGGGCTCCAACTTACAGCCCTGAGATCAAAACCTGAACCAAAACCAAGAATCAGACACTTAACCAACTGACCCACGCAGGGGCCCAGCAATATAAAATTTTTATTCCCAAAGTTGAAAGTTGGTGAACCATGCTCCTAGATACACTACGAGTGCAATTTATTAAGTCCTTTTTGCATTTGCTTTGACGAAAGCATTGATTTCAGTACTTCAGTGGAAAAAAGATAGGTAAATTTTGAAGCATTTCTTAAAATTTATTTCAAGAAGATAGATAAGAAGTTGAACCCAGACTAGATTGGCACATATCAAGAAAGGATTACAAACTAAGCACAGTGGAATACCATGGAGGGAAATTTCACAGAGGAGCTTCCCTGAGAGTTGTCTGAGATGAAATTTGAAAAACTGGAATACTTTGAAGTGATGGAGTTGGGGTTTTAGGCATTATGGGTAAATGTAGTAGCCTGAGGTTAAGATCAAAGAATACATGTCAAAGGCTTTTGAAATGTTGATTTATTCCTCATTCCTGGATATCATATCATTCCTGGATAGGATAAGTCTATGGATTTACATTTGACAATCTGTATGGGAATGCTCATTGAAGTTAAAGAAATTAATAAAATCCCATTAAAAATAATGGAAATGAAAGAAAAAAAGGACAGAGTACAGAATAAGCCTCAGCAAACAACAAATCTCTCTGCTTTTTCCCCCCAATCACTTTCCACATCTTCTTTCCTTTATTTTTTTAAGATTTATTTTAGAGAGAGAGAGAGCAAGTAGGAGGAGAAGCAGAGGGAGAAGAAGGGGGCAAGAATCTCCAGCAGACTCCCCACTGATCATGGAGCCCCACATGGCTCTATCACGACCTGAGCCAAAACCAACAGTCAGTCGCTCAACCAATGGAACCATCTGGCACCCCTCTTTCTTTTACTTTAAATTCTATAGTTTTGCAGTTTTTTGAGCCTTATATTGTCTTTATAATACTGAATTGTATGTATCCCTTTATATTTGGCTTCTTTTGCACAATACTAAGTTTAAATTAATAATCCATTTTGTTGCATGATGACATATAGCATTTCTTTAACTATTAAAAATTACACTGAATAAAAGTGGAAATAGTAAATGCTCTTTCCTTGAACCCAAAGTAAGGTTGGCGTCTACTAGTTAATTTAATGTAAGCTTTGGGTTTATTACAGGTATCTTTTATCAAATAAAGTTTCCTTCCATACTTTGCTGAAGGTTTTATGTAATATTAAATAAGTAAACTTTTTATAAAAAGGTTTTATGATAAATGTCTTACTCTGTATCTTCTGATGTGCACATATGCTTTTTCTCATTTTCTTGCTAATTTGATTTATTGATTGATTATTGAAAGTTAAACTAACCTTGTATTCTCTTTTATATATTAATTCAAAGTACTAATATTTTGTTCTGAACATTTCTATCAATATTTATGAGCCATATTATTCTTTCATTTTCTTTCTTTAATGTCCTTGCCAAGTATTAGTGTTAAAGTTTATGCTGGTCTCATGTAACAAGGTGGGGAATGTTCTCTTTTCTGAAAGATGTTTACAAGATTGGTAAAAGTCTTCCCTAAGTGTTAGGCAAATATCACCAGTGCAGTTATTTTGGATGGAGTTTTATTATTGGATAGTTTAATTCACTAATTAACATAGAATTATCCAAATTTTCTATTTAACCTTTCTCAGTTTTGGTAAGTTGTACTTACTAAGCAATTTTCCTATTTCACTTATACTGTCTAATATAATGCCATAAAATTTTTCAGTAATATCCCCTTGTAATCTTTTAAATATCTATAGTCTGTAGTGATACCATATCTTATTGGTAATTTATGTTATTTTTCTTTATTTTTTGACCTGTTTTGATAGGGGCTTATGAATTTTGTTAATCTTTTAAAGAAACAACTTTTGCTCTATTGATTTTTTTTCCTATCAATTGTCTGCTTTACTTAATTGATTAATCTTCTTAACTGCAATATTTTATTTATTTATTTATTTATTTTTACTTTATTTGATCTTTTTTCCCTAGCTTTTTGGGATAAAGACTTAGATCAATTTTAATTTTTGTTTTTATTAATATATGCATTTAAAGATATACATTTTCAGTTAAATATTGAATTAGCCAAATCCAAAAGTCTGTTATATCATAATTTCTTTATGTCCAAATTATTTTCTAATTTCCATTTCTTTAGACCCAAAATATATTTTGAAAAATTCTTTTGATCTTCATCCTAAATTTAATTCCTGAGTGCAAGAATCTAGTGTGTATTTCTCCAATTGTTTGAAATATTTTGAAACTTATTTTATAGTATATCGTAAAATTTAATTCCTCTGAGTGCAAGAATCTAGTGTCTATTTCTCCGATTGTTTGAAATATTTTGAAACTTATTTGATAGTATATCATATGACCACTTTGGTAAATGCCATATGTACAAAAAATGGGAATACAGTTATTGGGGAATAATTATACTTTATATAATTAGGTCAGATTGTTAATTAGGTTTCCTTTTTTTTTTTTAAGATTATATTTATTTGACAGACATAGATCACAAATAGTTAGAGAGGCAGGCAGAGAGAGAGAAGGGGAAGCAGGCTTCCCAAGGAGCAGAGAGCCCAATGTGGGGCTCCATCCCAGGACCCTGAGATCATGACCTGAACCGAAGGCCCATCCAGGTGCCCAAGATGGTTAATTAGGTTTCTTAATTGATCAAAATAACACATTTTTAAAAATATTTGCTAGTAATATCAATTACTAAGATCTTAAATATAGTTGTGGATTTGTTCATTTATTATGTTAATTTTGTGATTTTTGCCTTAAATATATTGATGCTCTGTTATTAGAGTCTCACACATTAGTAATATTGGTTCTTGTTGCTTTGTTTCGTTCCTTTTATTATGAATTCATTTTCATCCCAAATAACATTTTTTTTTAACCTTAAAATATACCTTGTATGGCACCTGGGTGGCTCAGTTAAACATCCAATTCTTGATTTCATTTCAGGTCATGATCTCAGGGTCATGAGATTGAGCCCCACATATAGCTCCATTCTCAGCACGGAGTCTACTTGACTTTTCCTTCTTCCTCTCACTCTGCCCCTACCCCGTGCTTGCTCACTCTCTCTCTCTCCAAAATAAATAAATCTTTAAAAATTATATATCTTGTGTAACATTAACAGTCATGCTAGCTTTTTTATATTGAGAGTTTTACATAATTTTACTTACAAATTAATTATGTTTTAATTATTAAGTGACTTCTGTAAACAGAATATAGTTTCAACACTTATTAGGTTTTAACCTGAAAAATGTATTATTTAAATTTGAATGTTTTGTCCACTTATTTTTAATATAATTAGATAGAGTTTGCTTGAATCTACCATCCTACTTTTTGTGTTTTGTCTTTATTTATTTATTCCTATTTTCTACTTTCTTTAGATTAACAATTTTTTTCATTTTTATTTATTTGTTTGTTTTTAAATTTATTTTTTTAGTGATCCATAATTCATTGTTTATGCACCACACCCACTGCTCCATGCAATGCATGCCCTCCTTAATACCCAGCAATGGGGTCACTCAACCCCCCACTCCCTCCCCTCCAAAACCCTCAGTTTGTTTCTCAGAGTCCACAGTCTCATTTTTTAACTTTATTTGCTTATGGTTGACATACAATGAACTGCACACATGTGATATGTAAAGTAAGATTTGATATGGGTATAAATCCATAAACCCATCAACATAATCTAGATAGTAAACATATCCATCACCCCATTCCCTGACAATGTTTTCTGGTGTCTCTTTGTAAGCACTGCTAACTCCCTACCACTCCTGGGAAACTGGTGCTCTAATTTCTGATTGGTTTGCATTTGCTAAATTTATATATGCATGAAATCATAAATGTGAACTTTTTGTCTAGTATCTCTAATTATTCTGAGATCCATCTATGTTATTGGTTCATCAATAGTTTATTCTTTTATGCTACTAAACAATTTTTATTGTGTGGTACAATGTAATTTTTTTTTCGTTCACATTTTGATGGACATTAGGTGGTTGTACTTTGGAGCAACTATTACTATCATGATCATTATTATGTAAGGTTTCCTATAAGCTTTTTCACTTATTTTGAATAAATACTCTGGAGTACAATGACTGGATTGTAGGATAGGACTGTGATTAACTTTTTATGAAAATATTAAATTATTTTCCCAAGTGGTTATATTATCTTACATTTTTATCAACAATGGATAAGAATTCCAGTTCCTCTGCATCTTTATTACCATGTGGTATGGTAAGTCCTTTTAATTATAATAATTTTAATATAATGGTATGCAGATGTATCTTATTGTGACTTTAATTTTCATTTCCCTAATGATTAAATATGTTCATCACCTTTTCAAACCTTAATAAAGTGTCTGTTCAAAACTTTTCACATTTTTATTTGGAAGCTTTTACTACTGAGTTTTGGATGTTTTAATAAATATATCACAGACACAACTTCTTTTATGAATACATCATGTGCACATATTTTCTCCTAGTCTGTGTCTCCTGGTCTTTTTATTCTCTTCACAGTATGCTTTAAATTTAGGCCAACTTATAATTTTTTTATGGATTGTGCTTTTGGTATTGTATCTAAAAAATTTTTGCCTAACCCCAGGTTATAAAGATATTGTCATATGTTTTCTTTTAGAAAATGTGTAGTTTTAAGTTTACTTAGGTCTATGACCCATTAAATTAAGCTTTTTATATTGTGTGAAGTATTGATTGAAGTTAATTACTTTTATAGATGTTTAATTGTTCTAATACCACTTGTTAAAATACAGTTGGGAAATTATAGTTTTCTTGCATTTTACACAAAGAGTGTAAAAGTGTCATTTAAATACTGACAATGATAGTTGAAATGTGTATGTGCTAATTGTTAGGACAACCACAAGTCTAAATAAATTTCAATATGTTAAAATCAAAAATAGTATTTTCTACAATTTGCTTAAAATCAATCTACAAATCAAACATAAAAATTCAATTAACTACAATATTCTTATATATGTAAAAATTAAGAAATGTCTAAATAAATTATATGGTAAAGAAATAATGACCTCTGTGTCGAATAAGTTGCTGGAATGGGTTTTAGATATATTTTGAAGAACATAGAAGTGAAAATGCCAAATGTCAAGACTTGTGGAATACAGCTAAAACATGTTTATAGGAAAATTGTGTAAGTACGAGATTAATCTCAGATGGCCTGCTGCAGACTAATGCTTTTTTCTGGGGATGCTTGGAGACACAGTGACAAACCTTGACTAAAAAAGCAATGGAGTATATGAGCTAATAAGTATTGTTTTTATGTATTAAGATTTATAATATAATAAGGAATAACACATAGCAGATTTTCAACTTTGTTTTTAGATATGTGCCGATTTGTGTCTATGTTATCAAGGTTTGCATTATTGATGTTGGTCATGGTTTTAACATGGTTTTAGCTAACAGGAGTGACATGAAAAACTTGTCTGTGTCCTGTGAGAGAGAAAGTACTCTGAAGAACCCCTGAATGCTATTCTAGACTTGTTTATTTTTCTTGCTATGTATTTTTTGTTTACATTAAAGTGTTTCATGGATAAGTGTTTTGCTCTTGTAAGTCCTTTCAATTATCTAGACCAATATAATTACTATAGTAGGCATATTTGGTAGAATAATAGCATAATCTATCAATAATAGTATAATCTATTCAGTAATGTAGAAGTGTTTGCTTTTTTTTTTTTTTAATGAAAAAGGAGAAGTAAAGTGCAGAATATGCCATCCCAAAATAAGATTGTAGAGGAGTTTGCCACTTTGGTAAGTTGGTTATGTTAAGCTGTAAGCACTTGGAAAACAGCAAATATGGGGAGAGAACTTTCTTTGAACTTTCTGTGTCTGTTCAGATACAGATTTCCCAAAAGGAACTTAGCTTTGTAAATCTTTTCCTCAAGAGTTTCATCAGCCAGGGAAGATTGATTCTTATAACAGGAGAGACTTGACGTTAACACCATATTCTGACAAACTTTATCACAAACTACCATACCTTCAATCTATTCTTCTAAGAACTCATTCATCTTTCTAAGAATTCATTTACTCTCCCCAAAAAGGCTAAATCTTCCTGCCCTTTTCCTTATTAAGATGTCATGTAACTCTGAAATCTATTTTTTCAAAGATTTCATTTATTCATTTGTCAGAGAGAGAGGGAGAGCACAAGCGGGGTTGGGGGGGTAGACAGAAAGAGAAGCAATATCCCTGTCGAGCAAGGAGCCCAATGTGGGGTATCCCAGGAGCTTGGGATCATGACCTGAGCCAAGGACAAACGCTTAGCTGGCTGAGCCACCCAGGCATCCCTTAAGTCTGAATTCTAAACTACCTTGGGGAATTACTTCTTTTTCCCTAGATATCTCCCCTGTATACAGGAGATATATGCATTAATAAACTTTGTTTTTCTTTGTTAATCTGTTTGTTTTATTAGAAGGCTTTCAGCTATGAACTTATAAAGGTAGATGGAAAATTATTTTTCCTCCCTTACAGAAGGAACAGGAGGAAGAGGAATCTGTGATACCTGGTTTGCTGCTGAGCCATACATGACTTAAAGTTGATCAGATGTTATTGTCATTGACAGTTAGAAAAAGCTTATCAGTGGGATTTAGAGGTGGTAGGCCCAAAACTTGAGATCATTGCTAAATCAATAAAAAAGTAATTTAGACAGAAGAGAACTCAACTAAGAATTTGGAAAGCTATTGCTGAGCTGTATATTATGGAGTGAGGACCCAAGAGTTATCTCTCCAGCTCAAGACACAGTGATCTAAGTATAGTTTGAGCTTACTCAGCATCCCCAGTTAATCACAGCCCTGTAGAAATATAAATGGAGGGATAGATCTCCAATCCGATGAGCTGGTTAAAGGTGAGAGTTATGTAAAGATTACTGTGAGAAGAAGAATTGCCCAAACCCATGTTTATATATTAAAAGGAACATTCCTAGGTCTGCTAAATTTTAGGAAGATAAGCTACTTCGGATTGGGTATATGATGATATTAGGATGCTAAGTTATCCCTTTAACTGAAGTCATGACTGATGCTAAAAACTCTGCCTCTTTGAGCATCTTATTTTACATTGTAACTAAAAAACAAGGCCAAATAAGAGAAACTATCATGAAGCTAATAGCTACCTGCACATAATTGGGCAGCATGACAGAAAGATGATATGAATTATTCAGAAAAAATTGGAAATAATTTAAAAAGGGATGATACAAAGGCAAAATGTTTAAGTAAAATATGTTTAGGTAGTGGTTAAAAGTGGTACAAAAAACAGGAGAAAATTGAAGTGGCAACTAAAGTGATCATGGATGATAATGTGAGATGATGTGGTCAGGCTGCTCTAACAACTCCTAAGGTGAAAAGAAAGTAACAGATTTTCTCATTCACCCTAGTCCTGGTGAATTTAAAACCAGATAATGACATAAAAGTGAAATCTGTAGTCTCTTCAGAATTGGTGCTGTTCAAAATAGTAGGAATTAAAACAAGGTTTATGAGTCAGAATGACTGGGGAGCTGAGGTATCTCTTAACACAACCTCCAGAGGGAATTTGACGCCTTTTAATTGGTGTGGGTGAAACAGTCTGGAAATGGTGAAGAAGCATTTTTGGGATTTTAAGAAATGGGTGCTCAATGCATACTGATACCTAAACCTGAAAATGAAAATCTGAAGGGCATTGTGTTAAATTGACAGGATGTGGTGATGGTTCTATGGAACATTCAAAAGTAAAAATGTTCCTTAAGATGGGAATTTATAAATGAATTATCATGTCTGATAATCATGTTGTCTACAGATTTACACATTATCAAAATGAATGTGATGTCTAAATGAGAAGCTTACCCAAATGATTGAGGAATGAGAATCTCGTGCCAATTGTACTTCATTTTTTTTTTCTTTTTCTGGTCAGATTGTTGTTTACTTTGATTTCATTTTTAAAAAGATTTATCTAGGCATAATTGATATGCAATAAACTTACAATAAACTACATACACTTAAATTATACACATCTGTCTTAACATATGTAAAAATGCATTGCACCTACATTGGGAAAAAAGCCATCACTTTCAAATGTTTCCCATGTCTCTTTTTATTCCCACCTTCCTTTTTTTTTTTTTAAGATTTTATTTACAAAGTTGACAGAGAAAGAGAGAGCACAAGCAGGCGGAGTGGCAGGCAGAGGAAGGCTTCCTGCTGACCAGGGAGCCTTATGTGAGGTTCCATCTCAGAACCCTGGGATCATGACCTGGAATCACCCACCCTAGTGCCCCTAATTCCACCTTTCTGATGTTCTCATTTTTCCATCTTCAAGGAAATATTGGTCTGATATTTCTCACTATAGATTAGTTTGCATTTTCTATAATTGTATATAAATGGAATCATTTAATGTGGATTTTTTTTAAAGAGAGAGTTGTTCATCTCCTTTTTCTCAGCATAATTCTTTGAGATTAATCAATGTCATGGCATATATCAATAGTTTCTATTTTCTTGCTAAGTTCTATTCCATTGTATGGATATATGCTATTATATGTGTATCAACATCTACCCATTGATAGACCCTTGGGTTGCTTCCAGTTTGGGACTGTTAGAAAATATCAGTTATGAAAATTAGTGTAAATTTTTTGAATAGCTATATATTCTTTTTCTTTCCTCTTGGATTAATACCTAAGAGTGGAATGATTCATAGCTGTATCTTCAATGTATGAAGAGATCATCAAACTATTTTTCCAAAGCAGTTTTATATATACCATTTTATATTCCTACCTGTAGTACATGAGGGTTCTATTAATTCCATGCCAACATGTGGTATGATCACTCTTTTTAACTTTAGTTCTATTAGCATGTAGGTTTTTCTCCTTGTGGTTTTAACTTGCATTTCCTTAAGGAATCATGGTTTTGAGCAGCTTTTTGTGTAGATTTGCCACTTAAATATTTTGTGGTGACATTTCTATTCACTTTCTTTTTATTGTTGAATTTCTTGTCAGGTTTTGAGAATTCAATATCAAAGATATGACTTGAAATTTATCTGCCTATGGTTTATCTTTTCTTTGTCTTAATAATTCTTTTGAAGAACACATGTTTTTCTTTATTTTTTTTAATTACATCCAACTTAAAAAGTCCTTCCATTGGCTGAAGTTAATATTTCGTATATACTCTATTTCAAGTCTTCTTTAGTCCTCCTTTGAGATTCAATTTAATTGAACATACCTAATAACAAGTATTTAAATGAAAAATCAACTTACATGCCTGATATAAACACATAATGGGAAACATTAATTTTCCTCCCTTTACCAGGTGTACCATTGTCTATCATGGTCATACCACTTGTGTACCTTACAGCAATTACAGTTGTAATCCACTGGACAATGGCTCAGTGACACACAGCCTCATTTTTTTCCCCAAAAATACATATAGGAGTAAGGGTGGGTTTGGGGGCAATATCTTAGCAGCATGTATATAATGCTATCTTTAGTATCACAGTCTGTTTTAACAGTTATCTATATAAAATCAGTTCTCAGTTGAGTCTCTTTGAATTATGTTGTATAAGAAGGAGGCATCTTATTGTTCTTTGTGCTATGTTCCTATGTCCTAGTCAGAACTTTGAAGGCATGGGTACCACTGACTTATCCCACTTATATTAGCTGGAAAGAAAACCATTATAAATGTTCAACAGTGATTTAATGCATCAACACAAAACACAACTCAAGAACAGCAATAATGAAAATAAAAAATTGTATGTGTTCAATGCTTAATATGTGCCAGGCATTGCCTTAATCATGCTCTATGTTACATACAGTTTTTCCCTAGAATGTAAGCCCAACCTACAAATGGATTTTTGGAAAACAAAGTTAATTGTCTTCCATCTCACAGACCCAGAGCCAACCTCCTCTGTATTGTTTTCCTCTTAGGAAGTAGATTGCTTGTTTTCAACACCTCACTTTAGGAAAGGATGTTCAATACACTAAAATTTTAATAAATGTAACTTTGGAGATATATGTTTGATATTCGTCTCCTCCCTACTAACCTTATAACTTTCATATTAATAAAATCTCTCACGTAGAATATTGTTTTCAATTAACCAAAATACATACATACATATTACTTATTTATTTTTATTTGTTGCCCTATATGCCCTGAATGCCATCTATCCATTTTGGACATAGACTATGTTGCCCTATATTAACTATAGCCAACTTTATCTGTTATGTTTTTATTTTCCTTTACTTACTATGTGGCAGTCACTGAGCTAAAATGAACTTGATTCATCATGTACTAACTCAAAAGGAAATGAATTCTGAATGTCTGAGTTTGACTCTCTAGACATTTTCCTTAACTTTTCTATGCTTTATTCCTAAAAAGAAGAATAAGAATAACAAATCCCTCATAGGTATAGAATAGACAGTTTTGCCAGATGCTCAGATGAATATCTTTTACCTTTAAAACTGTTCATATAAGGCATTTTAAAATCATGGATTTTAATGTTTGGTAAATTTTAGTATCCATGTTTATTGATATTATTCTAAAAGCAAACACAAAGCTTTTCGATCAAACACGGATTACTTACGACAGCATTGACTATGCCAATTCCCACATTCCATGCCCCCCAATTCAGGATGATGCCATGAGAGCCCCGTGGACTTTGCATGTACAGAAACAGTTTTATACACCCCAGGAGAGGGAGCAAAAAATTATGAATCTTGGAGTTTATAGACAACACTGCCCTCTTCCCTCCTGAGAAATGAGGGAAACATTTGATCCTGAATGTGCTATAATTCTGTGGAATGTAAACAGTCTACTGTATGGTTCCAGGTTTCATTCCACTTTGAAATGTAAACAAATTTTAAGATAAATATCTAAATCTCTCCAGAGGTCTCCAACTATCGAGTCCGGCATCTTTTACCTTTCAAGACTTCTCCTTTAATCCAGGTTCCAGTGTCTTTGCTGAGAAAGGCCCAACCACACAAAAACATGAAAATACCCACTTCCTGATATGGTAAATTTAAATTAAAACTGTATGTAAGTATGAAGACTAGAAGTACTACACAAAAAATTAACCATGAGATTACTAAATATGTATTTCCTCAAACTTGACAAAAGGCAGCCAGCTTTTTTATTTGTGCCAATAATACAACTAGCCTGAGTATTACTCAGAGTCTTTTGTACATAACTCTAAAAGTCAAACTATTTTTTAATGAAAATTAAATACAACATGCTGTTTTCATCTATCTAATTGTCACTACATGGGATAAGATGAAAATATTGCATTTCAAATAATTGTACATCATGCTACATTTCCTCAGAGACTTAATCTACATGCAAGATTTTTGGAAACAACCAAAGCTTTAATAAGAGAAAGTCGATGAACCTCATGTACCTTTTATAAAACATGACATAAGGCAATATAATTAAAACTAAACTTATTTCCTGTAGTGAAATTAACTTACAGAAATGAAGGTGTTTATTTATTAAATGGGATCTCTGGAGCTCTCGCCTTATACTTTCCCCTCCTGGGAAGGTTTTGATTGTTTGCTTCCTTTCTCTTGCCTACTTGCTGTGTAATTTAAAACTGATGCCTTCCTTTGGGAAACAAAATTTGATAGGAGAACAGCCTGCACCACCAACTAAACAAATTACCAACGTTTTACTCACTTTTCTTCCTGTATTCTTCTTTTTTTCTTCCTTTAAGAATCAGAAGAATTGCGTGCAGGGGTTTACAAGTGCTGTTGTACAGTTCAGATTTAATTTGTAACAACGTGGAGGACATACTGGTCCCTTTAGTGACATATAGCTGCTTGATGAAAGTCAGTTTAGAAGTGAACAGGTTACTCTTCTCCTTTTTTCCCAATGTCTGAAGTTTGTTTTTTTTTGTGTGACAGGATTTTGGTTTCTAAGGAACTCTACTTTGATAACTGATTAAATTACAAATGCATAATAATTAAGTAAAAACAATTATAATTTTTTTTCTTGTAAAAGCAAAGACCAAATGATTTTTATAGCACCATACATTCAAATAGTATCATGTAGAGCATATAACCACCTATTCATTAAATAAAACATTTCTTGAGTTCAAACTCTGTTTCAGGTATTATGGAAATGACTGCTAATACAGATGTAAATATGAATAATATACTGTTTTTGCTGGAGCCAGTTTATGTAACAGTCTATTTGCTCATTTTGAGGAAGATGTACATGAAATATATTTAGCCAACATGAACCCAGAGAGCAGTAAGGTATGATTCACACATGATTACTAGATGATGGTCAGAAATATCTTTTAAAGTATAAGTAAATTTGGTCAGTTAGTGCTATATATTGAGAAATTATTTTCACTTAGGCTCATATTTGCTTTGGAAAATGATGCTCTATACCTTCGGATTTACCATGACAAATCTAACTTTATTAGGTAGGTTATTATTTCTAATCCCTTATTTTCTTTGTGATCAGCAAATTTATTCTAAAGTTAGAAACTTTAGAATAAGTTTAAGTTTAACTTAGAACGTGTTTAGTACTGTTTTAAATAAAGAAAGCTTTATTACTACTATTTATTTAGCTTTATCTTTAAATTTGTAGACAATTTATAATGGTACAGAAAATTCTCCAGAATTAAGAGGCCTAAGAAATCTGAAAATACCTTAATAACTGAAATATTTCCATGTGACCTCAGAGAGTGTTAAGGACTGATTATTTGTGCTCCCCCCCCAAATTTATGATAAACTTAATGCCCAGTGTGATGGTATTATGAGGTGGGCCTCTCAGAAGTGCTTATGTCATGATGGTGAGCCCTCATGAATGGGATGAGTGCCTTCATATAAGAGGTCTAAGAGAGCTTGCTTGTCCCATTTCTGCCATGTAAGTTTAGAGTGAGAAGATGGTCATCAGTAAGGATTCAGACTCTGAATCTGCTCGTACCTTGATCTTAGACTTTGCAGCTTCCAGAACCGTGAGAAATAAAAGTTTGTTGATTACAAATGTCGAGTATTTAGCTAAGCTAATCCATGGTATTGGGCCTTAGCAACCATTTTGTCTACCCAAGCACCTGACAGTAATCTTAAACTGGCACTAGCTTCTCATGCAAGTACAAGCCTACATAGCAGCCCTCAGAGTCACAAGTAAATGTAAGTTCCTAATATGACTGCCTCAGCAGCCCCTATGATCGATCAGCAGTCTCCCCTGCCTCCCAATACCTTCCCCTTAGATAAGACTCCCATAGGGCTTACAAAATCCAACTCTTTTGGCTTGAATTGACCAATCTGGCCTTAGCCTGAGTACTCCAAAGCACTCTCTGCAAAGACCCTACTAAAGTCATGTGTCCCAGGTTCTGTCTTTCTTTATCTGTCTGCACTCTACCTTGATCTCCCTTGTGGTCCCTGGAGGCATGCCAGATACTTTATCCAGGGCTGTGAGTAATAAATTTCTCTAGTTTAATTGCTCTTGTGGTCACATTTTGAGTTATGACTCACCATTCAGACCCTGTGTTCCACTTAACAAGTGTTAATTCAACAAACCCATTACAATAAGCCATCTAATGTATGGTATTTGGTTATTGTAGGTCAAACAGACTGAGACATAGTGAGAGTCCACACTGTAACTCAGGCTTCCTCACACTGAGTCCAGTGTTTCTTCCATTGAAAACCCTATGCAAAGTAACTCTTTTGTCCTCTCATTTATCCAACAAACAGGGATTCATTGAGCATCTATTCTACCTGACATTTTGCTAGGTGCTGAAGACAGAATAGCAAAAAGACCAGGGTGGGACTTGGGATATAATATGGGAGACAGCCACTGCTAATTATAAAATATATAAAGAAAATAATAAAAAATTGTAAGACATGGTATAACGGAAGTAAACAGAGTGCTAATATAGGGAATATCAGGGTTCTGGAAGTGTATTGTTGGGGATTATTTGTATATAATAAGCAATAGACTTTCCTATACATAGGACATTTCAATTAGGAAGATGAGTTGGAGTGAAATATATGAAAAGAAGATAAAGAAGTGGTCTAATGTGAGAAGACTACAAACAATGGTTCTGTATTACATAAACTGAGTGATGACCAATGATTGCTTTATATGAGGATCAATGTAATTATATGTGCTCTTATGTGTGTATGTGTTAAGAAATTTAATTTTTCCAATGCAATAAATAAAATTATTTTAAGGAACAAAATGATAGAATACATTCCTTTACCTTGCTGCACTGTGGAAAATATATTGAAGGGATATAAGTGTTAACACTGCTTAGGAAACTATTGGATAAGTGAGGGAAGTCAGTGAGTAGATTAGGATGTCGGTGCTGGTGATGGAGAAGAGTAGATAGATTTGAGAAATATGCAAGATGGTATTAACAGAACAGGTTGGTAAAACAGATATCATTTGCAGGAATATAAAAGAAAGGGAGATGTCAAAATGACCATTAAGATTATGGGTTAAACAATTGAAAAAGAGTGTGATTTCCTAAGATTGGTGAATTGGGAGTATTATCGGGCTATTATTTGTGGAGGGGAGGAATTAAGACTTCAGTTTTGGACATGATAAGTTTGAGATATCTGTGAAAGACCAGGAGGAAATACCAAGTATATCCTTGGAGGTGTGTGTAGGGGGTTACAGAGACTTGGGACAGAGACATAAATTTGAAACATGGCATTGAACTGAAAACTTGGGAAATCAAGGATACAATTGACTGGGGAATTCCAAGACAGAAAAGGGACTAAAATGCTCCCTGTGAAGCAAGTAATTTTAGAGGCCAACCAGAGGACAGAGAATGGAAAAGGGATTCTGGAAAGAAACTGTCAATGAGGTAGAGGTGATAACAATAATAATTGGTGACAAAATACTACCATTTGTACAAGAATGATGATGAGCTCACGTCTTTAAATGATCCCCAAAGATTAAAAATATGATGATGGGAGAGTTTACTTTGGATTCTGAATGTTGAGTCCACTAGTGACTGGGATGAGAGCAGTTTCACTAGAATTCTGGGGTTGAGAGCTGATTTTATAATTGATTGAAGAATGAGTAGAAGGTAAGATATGGACACACTGTGTATAGGTGGTTCTTTGAGATAGTTAGCTGTGAAAGGGAACAGAGAATTTGGTGTTCTCCATATTTCACTATTTGGCAAGAACATTGTTAGTAGAAAGTATCTGTACATCAGTGAAATTATTCAGCCCACATGGAGAGAATGATGGTGCAAGAGAAGAGTTAAGGAAAAATGCAGATATTAGGAAGTCTAGAGTAGAAATGATCCATAGCACGAGTGGGGAAATTGTTTCTTGGTTTACAGGAGGAAATAATTTTAACAGGGAGAAAGATGATGGGAACAAAAGCAGTAGGTGTGTAGATTTCAGAATGTGAGAGTGGGAAAATGTGTAGCTGTTTATTTTCTCAATGAAATGTGGGTAAGACCACAACTGAAAATGAGAGGAAATGAAAACATATGGATCTTTAAAAAGAAATCAGGGACGCCTGGGTGGCTCAGTTGGTTGGGCGGCTGCCTTCGGCTCGGGTCGTGATCCCGGTGTCCTGGGATCGAGTCCCACATCAGGCTCCTTGCTCGGCAGAGAGCCTGCTTCTCCCTCTGCCTCTGCCTGCCACTCTGTCTGCCTGTGCTCGCTCTCTCGCTCTCTCTCTCTCTCTCTCTGACAAATAAATAGGTAAAATCTTAAAAAAAAAGTAAAATAAAATAAAAATAAAAAGAAATCAAATGCTGCATAGTAAACATTTTAGGAAGTGAGGAAAAGAAAGTTCATTATAAGTAAAAGGGATTGAAGTATGGTTGCATTTGTTATTGCTAAAATATTAGTGACAGGAAAGAAAAGTAAGGATGGCTTAAGTAAGACTGCAGTTTTACTATTTCTTATACGTATGTACAGACCGATCGGAGGGAGTGTGAGGATAATGTGATCATCAGGAAACCAAACTCCCAATTTTTCCTCTATTCCCCTTAATCTTGTTTCCACCACATGGTGCAGGTTGCCTGCTTAAGCTCTCTGATAGGATACCACCATTTATATGCCTTCCAGGCAGCCAGAAGAAGAGAAAAAGAGAAGGAAGAAGGGCAAATTCTTTCTGTTCAAGCACAATTCCAATTAGTTTCTTGCATCATTTTATGTTATATGCGATTTGGCCAGAATTTAGATATGTAGTCATGCTTAGCTGCAAGGCAGACTGAAATACAGTCTTTATTTTGGCCATGAATCCAGCAATAATTTGGGATCTGTTGCCAGAGAAGGGGAGAGCAGATATTAGCCTATGTGATGGTTACTTTTAGGTGCCAGTTTGAACAGGCTAAGGCATATCCAGATAGTTGGTAAAATGTTATTTCTGGATGCCCCTGAGGGTGTTTCTGGAAGAGATTAGGATTTGAATCAGTAGACTAAGTAAAGATCTGCCTTTACCAATGTGGGCAAGGCATCATCCAGCATTAAGGATCTGAAGAGAACAAAAGGTAGATGAAGAATGAATTCTCTCTCTCTTCTTCCATCTTCTTCTGCCCTTGGTCCTTGAAGTTCCTGGTTCTTGGACCTTTGTATTCAATCTGAATTATAAAACTGGCTTGTCTGGTTCTCCAGCTTGCAGACAGCAGACAGTGGGAATTTTTGGTCTCCATTACTATGTGAGTCAATTCCTATAATAAATCTCTGCTGCTATTGACTGTTTCTCTGGAGAAACCTGACTAATTCAGGCAACAAAAGTAATTTGTGCTACAGCATATAGAGGACATTTTTAAGATTTTTTATTATGAATTCCAAGTGAAATTAAGCAGCTTTACTTAATCAGTGCTGTTATCTAGCAGCCATGGGATGTATACCAGATAAATCAGAGAGGTAAAGGGTTCAACCAAGTTTTAGATTTTTCTGGGTGAATATGAGTAAAAACTGAGAGATAATATGTTTATATAAAAAACAGAAGATACCCAAAGCTATGTGTTAATATGTCAAGCTAATCAAGCAGTAGAAAAATCTGTATTTTAAAGAAATATAATTATATTAATTTACATACAGTAACTCAAATAAGACAATTTCCAATTAAATTAAGCAATACAAATTTATAATGATACCTTCACATTTGTTTATCCAGCAGATCTTTTAAATTCTTAAAATTAAATTTAATTGCACCCTGCTTTAGAACACGTAACTATTTATCCAGATAATACTTTTCTTTAATTCTGTTTTTTGTTTAGATCTTTCTTTCATATTCATTAAAGTGAATTAAAAGAAATATGTATATACTTGTTGACACAAGATTCCAATTGCTTAGTAGTTTATTATTATACTTCTAAAAGTAACTTCCTGTCTCCTGACTTTTATTTTCACCAATATTGTCACCCTTTTCCCCTCAATATTAAAATACTTATAGATTTATCATCCAAAAGCAATTATAATTTTGGATACTATAAGTTGGTGTTCTTGAGGGCTATGGAGGGAATATGAAGATAAGGTGGCTGAAAAAAACTAAGACTTTTTTTATTGGCCTCATGACACCATTCATACTATGGAAATCAGGCAAAACCTTAACCTATGACCAACAGAGAAATGTTCATATGCAATTTATGAGCTATTTTCCTCTTTTATCCTCCTGGTTTTCACATAAGAAACTTTTCTAATTTTTGATAGTCCAAATATTTACAAAAAAAAAAGCAAATTGTGTGCTTTAGATTGATGTTTACCAGAGATTGCATACCATTTAGATGAGATCTCTTTAGGAATGGTGAATAATTTAGTTAACTGATGTCTTAGAAAGAAGAAAGGAAAGCCACTGTGCAGTGCTAAGACACTCAGATCACTCCCTGAGAAGTCAATAAAAGCTGGAATATCAAATAACCCCAGTTTTGTTGTGGCTTAAAACCAAACAAAATAAAACAAAAATTACTTCTTATTTATGTTACATGTCCAGTTAATGTGGAACATTAAAGTACTTTGCTCCACACAGGCTTTCAAGTACCCAAAGTAACAAAATCTCTATCTTTTCCTTTCTGTACCTACTGAAATATGCAGCTGTTTTAGTCAGGCAATGAATCAGAGGAAAAAAGATTAGGCACTCATTATGGGTTTCCATTGCTTACACTCAGAGTAATATATATCACCTTCTTTCATAGCCCTTTGGCCAGAGGTACACATAGCCTCACATATTTGGAGGGCATCTGGATAATGTAGAGAAAAAATAAGAAATGGAACATTTAGGAAGTATTAATATCCTTCAATTCAATCTTTAAACTACCAAATTCTCTCTTTCTCTTTCTAACTCATAAAAGTATATTTGACAATTTCACAAGGTATTTAACTCTCTGAGAAATTCTTCCATGTCCCTTATCTTACTTGGTCACATACGAAATAGCTTAAAAAATATGCTCTCCCTGTAAGTTATGCATCTTTCTCAGCTCATTACCCAAATGTAGAAATTGTTTGGATCAAAGCATACAGTTCCAACCAGTCCCTGTATATAGCCAGGTTATGACTTCTCAAAAAAGTACAAAAGATCGGGCTCCTGGGTGGCTCAGTGGGTTAAGCCTCTGCCATCGGCTCAGGTCATGATATCAGGGTCCTGGGATTGAGCCCCTGCATGGGGCTTTCTGTTCAGCAGGGAGCCTGCTTCCCCCTCTCTCTCTGCTGGCCTCTCTGCTTACTTGTGATCTGTCAAATAAATAAGATCTTAAAAAAAAAAAAAAAAAAGTCAAGGTGTGGTATGTAAACAATGGATCCTGGAACACTGAAAAGAAACAAAACAAAACAAAACAACAAAACAACAAAAAAACCTAAAAAAAAAAAAAAAAGAAATGGGGATGAAGACCAAATATTCACCTTACTATAAATCGTAATATCAAAAGTATTGGAGGGGGCGTAGGGAGTTGGCAAAACAAAAACAAAAAAAGAAAGTCAAAAAGATACTTTAATTGCCTGACTCCACACTATAGTAATAGAATACACCCACAATATAGTAATAGAACAGGAAAGGCAAAACTGTAATAATCACATTCAAAAATTTAGAAAATGTTAATGTCAATGACTGTTCCAAAGTAGTAATAAAATCCTGCTGGGCAGACTTTAAAAGAGTCTGTTATTCATCAATTCACTTAAAACTCCCGGTTTCACTCCCTGGAAGGAGTTTGCTTTCCAGCTTGAAAACTATTTGGAGCCAAAGTACAGTTTGTTGTTATTGTTGCTGTTGTTTGATTTATTTTTTAAGATTTTATTTATTTATTTGAGAGAGAGAGAGAAAGCATGAGCATGGGAGAGGGGCTGAGGGAGAGGAAGAAACAGACTCGCCGGTGAGCAGGCACCCCAATGCAGGCGTCGATCCCAAAACCCTGGAATCAAGACCTGAGCCAAAGGCAGATTCTTAACCACCTGAGCCACCCAGATGCCCCTAGTTGTTGTTGCTTTTTTAAGACTTTATTTATTTGAGAGAGAGTGTGCGCACATGAGGAGGAGGAGAGGCAGAGGGAGAAGCAGACTCCCCACTGAGCATACAGTCCCATAGGGGGCATGATCCCCAGACCCTGAGATCATGACCTAAGCCAAGGCAGATGGTTAAATGAATGAGCCACCCAGGCCCCCTCAGAGGAGTTTTTGCCTTAAACAGTAACAGTATATTTTAGGACTGACTTTTGACATTTTTTACAGAATATATTTCTCTAAAATTTAGTAAACACATATATTTTTCAAGATATATTGAAGTGAAATATTTGTTTTTATTTGTTTTTGTTTCCAATTTTACTTTCTAGTCTCTGTCCATCTTTCTTCCTGACTCAATATTGGGTACCTTGAATGGAGTGTCTTTGATCAGAAATCTACATTCTTCTTTGCTCTGAGTCATTGAATTGAAGTAACTCACTGGGAGTCACACATATATTTCCCTTTTCTATTCCTTGTGCAATTTCATCATTTGGAAGATACTTAGGATTCACCGTTTACATACTCTCTTGGTCTTATTTTTTGCTCTTTGGGGTTGAGAAGTAATTGGGGTCTTTAGCAATGAAAAGTAATTTTTTTCTTCTGGAAACTCTATATCATTTTCTATTTTGCTTTCAAATTATCATTCATTTCCCTGAGCTTTCCTCTTTCTTTTAATATCTTGGCAATATAACCAATGACACCAACACATGTTAAAAAGATTCTGTATTTTTACCTTTTCTCATAGGGATCTAGGTTGATTAAGTTATCTTGCATCCATTTAATTTCAGTCGACTTTTTTTCTAAATATTTAGCCACCAGATATCATGGTTCATCAGCTTCCCACCCTTTAATCAACTGTCTCACTCTATGCTACATATATCGTTTTTTTTAATATATATTTTTTTCTAGAAGGATCACCTCATTTTTTTCATGTCAATTTCTTTACCAGTCAGTACTAGATAGGTTGTGATGTAGTAACAGAAATTATCAAGATCTCAGTGGGGTGACAAATACAAAGTTAAATTTATGCTCAGATTCATATTCAGTGAAGTCCCACGGCAGTAGGGGATTCTCTGCTGCACATAGTCACTCAGGAATGTAGATGAAGCTCAACATCTTGGAGTGAAAATATCTATCTGGAGCAAATGGGCAAATGTTGCCAAGGCAAACTAATAGAGACCAGAGAAGCTCCTGACTAGCCTGGAAAGGGCACATATCACTTCCTTGCCCAGGTTGTGATGTGGTCTTCCCTAAATGCGAGGA
Source organism: Mellivora capensis (assembly GCA_004024625.1). Lineage (NCBI taxonomy): Eukaryota > Metazoa > Chordata > Mammalia > Carnivora > Mustelidae > Mellivora > Mellivora capensis. Next base: position 13,077 of record PISX010017238.1, on the reverse strand, counting down.
GGGGCAAGAAATAGAATTGTAATGAACTTTACCCTCTTTGCTACTTCTACAATGAGATAATTTATTCCTAAGCTATTTACTAAACATACATATCATCAACATCCTAATTTTGCATTGTTATTAACAAATAAGTCCTTGCACCTCCCTTGCATGAAATATTTTGTGGTCTCCCCTGAATTAAAATATGTAATACAAATGCACAAGCTGAAATTCAGTCTTAAAACATGATTCTAATCTTCTTTTCTAACTATATTCTGTTAATTTCTATTAATATCAACACCTTGTCTTGTGTATAATCTTTGCTCTCCAAATATAATAGTTTCATTCACATATAATTATTTTATTCATTCTTTTTATTCCCTTAAAACTATCTAAATCCTAGCATCTCTATAGTGGCAACACTTAGATCTTGGAATAAAAATAGAAAAAAAAAAGAGTATCAACCAACATCTCTAAATTTACTCTGACACATTACCTAAATTCTTTGAATGAATGTGGAGTGCTATTCTGTGTTTTATGACAGCATTTTCAAAAGGCATTCAGGTAAGAAGTCCTTAAGAAATGTTAAGTTTTTCTTTTATTCACCTTTCCTATTTGATGCTCATTGTCTTATGGGCAATAAAGAAGTCCAGTTACTGAAGAACTGGATTTCATACCTGCTTACAGGTTCTATGATTAAAATATACTATCTCTTCTAATTCTTAAGTTCTCATTGTTTGAGAAAGTATAACAGCATTTTCCATATGTTTCCACAGACCTACCATGGGAAACAAACTGAACTTTGCAACATGGTTCTTAAATTCTTAATGTGTAATATAAGCATCATGTATTCTTCTAACTGATATCACTACCATTATTGAAGGTTCATTCTGGTCTAACAATTTCTTTAAAAATTTATACAGTCTTCTCAGGCCAAATTTAATTATTCTCTTTCTTTTTTTTTTTTTTTTTTGTCTCTGTTCCTGGACACCCATTAACCTTTCTGCAGGGATTGGTGTGAAGCATGATTTTTGTCAAACTCACTACTTGGTAAGTGTCCAACATTATCTGTCAAACTCAATTAACACATTTCTCCTTCTGGCCTATTTACATTAATATCATTATTTTAAAAATCTGCTAAAAGGAAAATTTGCTAAACAATGAAATTTTACTCTAGTTCAAATGATCATGAATAATTTAGAATTATGAGATTTAAAATAAAGTATTTTACTCTGTGTACCCTAAAGCTAAAGTTCAGGCCTGTTCGATTAAAAAACAAAAAGTATCACTCTGGTAAGTTATCCACATGATGTTAAAAGCCCTATTCCAATTTTTAAATCTAACTCCTTTCTCTTAGGGTGAATGTCTTTTCTGGGAGATGTTGGTCCTTCTGTTCCTTCTGCAATGTTTTTTCTCACTAATCTTACTATTGATGATTTTCAACTTTTTCATGTTCCACCTATACTGGAAATAAAACTATTTATTTGACAGAGAGCGAGAGAGGGAACTGGAAATAAAACTAAAGATAGGTTAAATAAAAATCACAACAGCTTTGTTTCAGAATTATGAATGGAAATATAAAAGCTATAAAATCATAATCTATGAAGACTCAAGCAACCTTAAATATCATCCGGATAAACTCGGCACATTCTCAGTAATGAGAAACCTGGCTCCTGGAGTGTGTATGTGAACTTGCTATGTCCATTCCATGTGAGAGTGTTAAGAAATGGATCCAGAACTCCTGTTTCCTGACTCACAGGAGAATTTTCACCACACTGCTGTACTTCCAAGTTTCCTTTTGGTACCTAAGTGACAATGTTAAAGAAGAAATATTTAAAAAGAGGAAAATATGGTAAATATCCAGGTGTAACTTTTACTTAGAGACAATATAAATACTCATTTAAGTCACACAAAATTCAACTAAATGAATTAAATGGCAGGCAAGTTATCATTATTTTTTAATGTACTTAAGGATTTGGAACATTTAGGTAATTTGGCAAATTCCTAGTGGCTGAAGTATTCATAGCAAGTTAGGAAATGGAGAGAGAGATAGGGTTGCTTTCATACCTAGCATTTTCTACTGTACTAATTATGTAGGACTTGATTCTAAAGGTGTCCATATTCCCTTTTGACTTGTTATCTTCATACCTATGGCTTCTCAAGAGTGAGATAAAGTCCCTTCCTCTGAAAACTGAAGACAGGATGAGGTGCCTTTAAAATTATTGGATATGGATGTGGCTAGAGGTAGGGAGAGCAACAAAAGACAACACAGTTTAAGAAAGAAAGAATGAAGGACACCTGTGTGGGTGTCCTGCTTAACTGACTAGTTAAGCAGCCAACTGTTGATTTCGACTCAGGGCTTGATCTCAGGGCCCTGAGATAGAGTCCCATGTCAGGCTTCCCTCTTAGCGGAGTCTCTGATTCTCTCCCTTCTCTCTCTCCCTGTGCCCCTCCCCCTGCTCACTCTCTCTAAAATGAACAAAGAGATACATAAATCTTAAAAAAAGAAAAAAAAGTATGAAGTAACAGATGAGGGAAGAATTGACAAAAGAGATGGAGATGTACTAAAACTAGGAAGCAGAATAAATGAGTTATGCCAATTAATTGGAGAGCTAGATGGGAAGAATACTATATTTATAGAGATTCATGCTTAGACAACAAGGCTATCCATGTCACTATGATTGGAATACAGAAGCAGAAAAAAGTCCATATAGGGACAGGAAATTGACCTGACAACTTGGCTTTGAGATACAAAAGGAAATCCAAACAGTGTTTTAAAGAATACTGACATTTAGATTTGAGTTTTAAAAATATGTATTTTCAAATAAATTTGTGCCAATGAATTTTTAGGTTTTAGATGAAGCCAAAGGTATAAAGTGTTTAGGAAAGCATATCGAGAGAAGAAAATAAAACAGCAGACGAGTTGCTAGGGGCCCTCAAAGAAACATAAAAGCAGCACAGACTGAACAGAGGTCACCCATGAAATAGACAAAGGCAAGTAGAGTTAGAGAAATCAGGTGAGGTTCAAGTGCCTACTGTGGCAGAAAGGTCAAAGATAAAGAGATTAACCTAAAAGAACATCTCTGCTCAAATAAGTACAAAATAATTTACTTGGAGTGATGACATGATGTGGCAGTGTGCTGAGAAGGTGAAAATGACATAAGGACAGGAGGAACAGGCTTTTTTTGGGAAAATTAACTATAAGAGTGAAAACAGAATGGGCAATACAAAAATGGAGGGAGATAGTGATGTGTGTTATTTAAAGGCAGAATAACTGTAAAGATGATTGATCCATGTTTTTAATATGTGTAACAGCCAATTTACTGCTCTCACCATCACCCTTTCATCTCACATATTTTTAAATTTAATTTAATTTTTCCCAGTGTTCCAAAATTCATTGTTTATGCACCACATATTTTTAAGCAAAGCAAAGCAGCCATTATGCTGAACTCAAAATTACCTGTGTTTCTTGGTCTTTTCCTTCAAACCTGCTGGAACAGAAGCAGGGTATCTCTGTCTACTGCAGGTACCCTTCCTGTGTTCAGCATGCTATCTCTTCTTCACACATCATTTACACTCATCTTTCTGTCATCTCCTGTGCAGCATTTCGGCAAGTAGTACTTACATATTCTGGTAGCTTCCTTCTTAAAAAAATATTCTCCTTTGATACAAATTCTCCTAAATTGCTATTTTCTCAGCACACATTTATATCTTATTTCTTTGAAGAGACTATTGAACACACTAATTTCATTTTTTTAAATCACTTTTAATTTACACCAATCTGGTTATACCTCTACCAAAAGTGGTCTTTCAAAGTCAACTGTTATCTCTCTTTGTTTAACAAAAGGGATTTTTTGTGGGTTGTCATCTTACTTTAACAGTGTAGCTTTTAAAAATAGATGAATACTTCTTCTTTCCTTATTATGCATTAAGTTTCTGAACATAAATTTCTTTTTTTTTTAATTGCTGCTGTTCTATATTCTATGTGCTGCTGATGATTTTCAGTTTACTTCAGCAACTTGACTTTCTCTGTCCTATTCTGAATGTGTAAATTGGACTGGACTTGATCCCATGACCAGAGAATCCCTTGTTCCTCTATACTGTTTCTCTCCCTGTGCTTGCATTCATTACAAAAGTTTTGTATACAACCTGTATATAACCTAATATTCTTATCTCCCGTCCTATACCTACCAAATGTTGGTACCTTCCTTTCCTCACCCTCCATCTTCATCGATGGTGCCTTTCACCATCTAGCTTTTCCAAAAATTTTGAGGCAGTTTTCTTTTCTCTCTTTCTCAAACTTTAGAAACAGTTCAGTTTATTCTGCAAGTCTACATGCAAAATATGGATGACGTGGGCCCATTTCTGTTGATTTTGTAAAAATCAACAAGATACAAGAATAAGCTTATATCTCCCACCTGGGCTAGTATGTTCACTGCTACATAAAACTTAAATTCACCACATCTTTGATGTGCTATTTTAAGGATATAATTCAGTGATTTTTAGTATACTACGGTAGTTCACAACTTTAGGACATTTTCATTACCTCAAAAATTAACCACATATACCAATCAGCAGGCAGTCCCCATTCCTTCAACAAGACCTAGACATAGGCAGCCACTAATCTACTTTCTGTCTCTGTGCATTGAATCATATGGTATGTGGTCTTTTGTGGTTTCTTTCATTGGTGATAAATTTTTCCAGGTTCATCCATGAAATATGTTATCAGCACCACATTCCTTCTGAATGCAGAACAATATGCCACTTTATGCATCTACCATGTACAAATGCCATCAAGTATTTGGATATTTAGGTAATTTCCATTTTGGGGATATTACAAATAATGCTGCAGTAAAGACTAGTTTATAATTTTTGTGTGAATATGTTTTAAAATTTCTCCTGAGTCTATGTTTAGCAGAGGAATTGCTTATCCATATGATAGTCCTCTATTTAGTTGTCTGAGGAATTGCCAAACTCTGTCAAAGTTGCTGCCCCATTTCACATTCCCACCAGCACTGTATGAAGGTTCCAATTTTTCCATATCCTTGCCAACATGTATTATTGTATGTCTTTTTGATGACAGGTTGTCTAATGGCTATAAAAAGATATGTTATTATAAATTGGTTTTACATATCACTAATGGATAAGCATATTGAACATCTTTTTGCATGTTTACTGAGCATGTATACATCTTTGGAGAAATACCTATTCAAATCATATGTCCACTTTTTAATTGGGTTATTTGTTATTTTTATTATTGTGCTGTAAGAACTCTTTAATCTAGATATATTCTTTATCAAATATATGATTTACAAATATTAACTCACATTCTAAGTGGTTTTTTTTTAATTTTTATGGTATTGATTACAACACAAAACTTTTTAACTTTGAGGAATTATAGTTTATTAATTTTTTTGGTCACGTGCTTTTGATGCAGTATGTATTATCCAAATTATCTATTTTAAGCTCACACAAATTTATTCCTGCATTCCCTTGTAAGAGTTTTAGAGTTTTCCCTCTTAAATTTAGATTTATGACCATATTAATTTTTTATATTTGTTTTAAATAAAGATTCCAAATTCATTCTTTTAATGTGGATATCCATTTGTCCCAGCACCATTTGTTGAAAAGACTGTTCTCTGCTCCATTACTTATCTTGATATCCTGTAAAAAAATCAATTGACCATAAATAAAAAGGTTTATTTCTTGTCTCTAAATTTTGTTCCATTGATCTACATGTTTGCTCTTTTACCATTACCACACTTTCTTGATTATTACAGATTTTTGAAATCTATAATTTGAAATCAGGAATTGTGAGTTCTCCAACTTTTTTATTTTTCAAGATTGGTTTGACTATTACTGGTTCCCTCAAGTTCCATGTGAACTTCTGGACCAATTTGTCAAGTGCTTAAAAAAAAAAAAAGCAAACAGTTGGGATACTGATAAAGATTATGCTGAATCTGCATATAAATGTGGGCAGTACTATCACCCTAAAAATATGAAGCTTTCTGATCCATGAAAATGAGATATCTTTCCTTTTATTATTTCCATTTCCTTAATTTATTTCAACATTTTGCAATTTTCAGTGTAAAAATATTTTTGTAAGAGTTTATTTATTTATTTGACAGACAGAGATCACAAGTAGGCAGAGAGGCAGGCAGAGAGAGAGAGAGAGAAGCAGGCTCCCCACTGAGCAGAGAGCCCGATGTGGGGCTCAATCCCAGGACCCTGAGATCATGACCTGGCCTGAGCTTTAACACACTGAGCCACCCAGTGCATTAACAAAATGCACTCATTTTGTTAAATTTATTCCTAAGTATTTTATTATCATTGATGTTATTATAAAAAAGAATGTTTTCTTAATTCAATTTTCATATTTTATTGCTATATTATAGAAATGTAATTATTTTTATATTTACCTTCTACCTTGAAACTAACTGTGTTGAAATAATTCTTACAGCTTTTAAGTAAAATACTTAGAAGTTTCCTCAGATAAGATCATATTATCTAAACAGAGAAATAGTTTTATATCTTCCTTTCCAATCTGGATTTTTTTAATTTGTTCTAGGGCTTACAATGTACATCTGAATGTACCAGGATCTATTTCAGAGCTATTTAATTCCAATGATATTGAGAAATGTTACCCCAGCATAGCCCTACCAAATATTTCCCTTTTTTGTGCTATTACTGTTATACATATTATATTTAGAGGTGTTACAAACTCAATAGTAATTTTTATAATTATCACTTTATGTATTATTATATCTTCTTTAAAAGACTATTTATTTGAGAGAGAGAATTTGAGAGAGAGAGCATGCACAAGCAGGGGGTAGGGGCAGAAGGGGAGGAAGAGGGAGAGAATCTCAAGCAAACTCCCTGCTGAGGGTGGAGTTTGATCCTATGACCCTAAGATCATGACTTGAACCAGAATCAACAGTCTAATACTCAGTTGTCTGAGCCACCCAGGCACCCCAATATTTTATCTTTTAAAGAAGGTGAGAAGAAAGCAAATATATACTTACAGTTCATTATGTTATTATTTTTCATTTCTGGTTTTCATGCTTGCTTCCTATGGGTTTCAGAAACCATCTGTCACCATTTACTTATACCAATACAGTTGTGCTGTTGTTGTCATATATATTACAACTCTATATGTTAAACTCTGTTTCTATTTGTTTTGTGTGTTTTTATTATAGAGTTACCAGCCTTCTTTTTTAATTTCTCACTACCAAAATCTTTATTGTTTTTAACAGTGTTCTTTGGCTTGAATTTCTCTGTCTTTTGCATAAAAGCTCTATTTAAAGGGAGCTCCTCCAGCATCTGTTCTTATAGCCTGTCCTTCCCCTATGCAGAGTACCACTGCTCTAGGGCCCAGGTGTGGACAGATGTCCTTTTTTTTTTTTTTTTTTGAGTGATACCCTTGGTCTATGAGTAGATACTGAACTGTATAAGTAGGACTTTGTCCTCTCAGTTTACCACCCATGGTACAGATTCTTTATTTTATGAGCTACAAAAGAGAGTGATGAGGGCCCTGCAGATTTTGGCCTGCCATGCTTGTGGTAGAAATTCCTCTTTGGAAATTGAGAGTAGGTAAAAGAAAGGAGCCCAGAATTCTTAGTCATCCTGGCTTCAAATAGAACTTCTGCAACATGGAATTGATTAGAAGGATAAAAAATCTTGATAGTCTGTCCTTCTTGGGGGGAAACCATACCCTAAACTGGGAGCCTAGGTCATACTGACCCAGAAGTTCCATCTCTCTGAGTTAGAGAAAGGGTTGTGGGTCATTCTCATGTCCCACAGACTGTTTCATTCTTCTAACCAAGATGCATTTGTTTCCTCTGCCAAGAATGTTCTTCCACATTTTCATGTGGATAATATATCTGCTCAGCTCTCTGGGTTCCATTTATCCATATCATTATCTCCAGAACCTAGCACAATGTCTGGATTATATTAGGTTCTGAAAAGTTATACATCACATGAATAAGTAAGTGCATAAAAATGGAGGAAATTCATAGAAAGGTCAGAGAAACGTTGATAAAGCAAAGTCCTAGAGATAAAGGAAGTGATAGATTTCACATCTGATTTGCATAGGGCTTCCTCTTCCTCTGAAACAAGTGAGATATACTTTCTAAAAAGAAGATTTTGTGGAAACACATACTTCATGGGAAGCAAGAAGAAAATGTCTGGTATTTCTTTTTTTTTCTTTTTTTTTAAAATATTTATTTATTTATTTGACAGACAGAGATCACAGGTAGGCAGAGAGGCAGGCAGAGAGAGAGGAGGAAGCAGGCTCCCTTCAGAGCAGAGAGCCTGATGCGGGGCTCGATCCCAGGACCCTGGGATCATGACCTGAGCCAAAGGCAGAGGCTTTAACCCACTGAGCCACCCAGGCACCCAATGTCTGATATTTCAAATGTTATTTCCTGTCCACACTTTATATTGCATGTCTTGTCTATTTTCTGCCTGCTACTTTGATACAAAGTAATCTGGCCTTGGCTATAGGAGACATGTGTACTATGTCCAATATTGTATTTTCTTCTCACAAATTCTAAAGTGCAGAAGGAATTTTGAGCTGAAAATGACAAAATAAGAGATAAATCAAAACAAAAACAAAAACAAAAATATTGTTCCCGGAGCCTCAGAAACACACAGGTGGTGGATGCGTGGGTGGCTCAGTCAGTTAAGGTCAGGTCATGATCCCAGGGTCTTGGGATCAAGTTCCACATCTGGTTCTCTGCTCAGCAGGGAGTCTGCTTCTCCCTCTCCCTCTGCCTACTGCTCCCCCTGCTTGTTCTTTCTCTCTCTCTGTCAAATAAATAAATAAAATCTTAAAAAAAAAAAGAAACAGAGGGGGGTATATCTTAAGAAAATCTGTCTCTTAAATAAATAAATCTTTAAAAATATATTGTAGCCTATTTTTTAAATTGGGTTTCAAATGGCATTTCTTCAGTATTACACATGAAGAAACTGGAACTTAGCAAGACTAAATTTCTGCTCCAAAAGGATTAAATAGCAAAGCTAAAGTTAATTCTTCCATAATTTAGCATTTCTTTAACAAAGCATTTCATTCTTCCCACAGTTCATTTATTCATAAATACTCATGCATTAAGCTTTTTTATATAAAAATGATTTATTCTTTACTTGGAATTATACAATTGAAGTAGGTTATAGTTTTCTAATCAGTTGATATATGAAATATTCAGTCATACTGAATCAGAAATTCTTTTGTAAGGATTGAAAATCTGTATATTTTCAAGCTTACCTTACAGGCTAAGGGTTATGTTTGTGAAACACTTCACTGGACATATAAAGTAGGCTTAACTCCTATTTATATTATTCTAGCAGGAATAAGATATTTTCAAGAAAAATATAAACCAAGAGTATAATTTACATTTTAAAAAATGTTACAGCTGAGGAAAAGAAAGATGAATTTGTAATTTGGGTGAAAAAATGGGCTATTTTCCTTTATAGCCCAGCTTTGGGATGAATGAGTAAGATTTCAAAGGTATAATTCCGACTTTTCTAGTAATGGATTATGTATGATCATAGGTGTGGAAGTCAAACAGTATACACAGGTGTACACTGTGTTGCAATGTGAAAGGATTATGGGGTTCAGAGAAAGAATAGTGAAAAATCATGCTGGAAGTTTAGATTTTTGCCAGATAGAAAGGGTTTTGAATCTTGGCTAGGAAGTTGGAATATGGAGCACGTATTGCAGACACAGGTGACTTCTTGATCAAGGGCAAGACATTTTAATAACTTTATGTATGAAAAAAATCTTTTAGACTTCTACATAGAAGATTACAAGAAAACATTCTAGAGATCAGAAGATGTGTAAACAGACCATTTCTAGGGTCAATTATGAGGTAATGAGCTTTTGAACTAAGGCTCTTAAGGAGAAATTAAAGGCACAAACAGAGACCAGGGAAAAAATAATAAAATGGTAAATTCCACATCACAAAGCAGAAGCAGGGGAAAAAAAAGCCCTAGTAATACTTTCAGAAAAAAAAAAAGGCAAATTCCCTCTGTAATATTGGAAACTAATGAAAGAGAAATACAGACTATAGGATTTTTTGCAGTGCAGCATTCCTCAAGGAGATAAAACAATTATTACACATTATTTTCTCCCTTCTTTCAAATTCCACATCGATTTCTACATTATTCCTTTCAAGCTTCATAATGGAGTTGGATGCCTACTGAACACTGGAAAATGAGGTTTGCTTATTTAAGAGCACCATGACTTTGAACATTTCAGATTTATTTCAATCACCATCATTTCGGCTCATATATAATACTCAACTTCAACTGAAAAACCACACAAAAAAATAACTCTTCACAAGAAAGCTAAAGTCACTTATTATTTTTTTTCTTAAACTGCAATAGTGTATGGCTATTTGGCTTTCATTTTATATTGCAATACAGTATTCAGAATTCATTTAAGCCCACAAAGAAAACACATTCTTCATAAAAGTCTCCCAAATCCTCACAAACTTCAACCCATTCCTTCCTTGGGTCAGCTGTAGAATCTCTTTCTTTACAGTTTCTGTGCTGGGTTATAATTCTGTTCTATCACAGGTCTCCTGCTTTATAATAGAATTGATGATAGTAGCAGCATACTTTATTAGTGATTAGGAGAAGCAAAGATCAGCCAGGTGTAGCCTAATGGGGTAGGTAGACTTAAGTAAGAGAGGTATCTTTGTACAGTTAGTAAAGTAAAGCATAATCTCAGAGCAAACTGCTATTTTTAATGTATTTTCACAGAACAAAGAAGCAGGAGAAAAATTATCTAATGGAGAGGATTTGAATTTTGCTGATTTTTTCTGCTTAGAGTAAGTTGAAGATAAGCATAATATAATTCAACTTTCTGAATATTTTTTAATTACAATGTCATCTAAATCTCTCAGTATTTTAAAATGAAAATTGGAGGTACAATTGTCTATTTTGAAAAATGGAAAAACCGAGGCTTCCAAAAGTTACTGCCCAAGGATGGCAACAAAAACTGACCAACAGAGTTCCAATGAAATTTTTTCATTTCAAAATCCAATTTCCTCTCTTTTCCAGCTTCCGTCTTATTGATATTTCATTCTTATCCCTCTTCTCCCTACTATATGTTTTCTTTGTCTTTAATGCATTCATCAAATATGAATTATTCTAGGCATTTTAACTTTCCTAGAGATTCTAAAGTGAACAAAACACAATCTGTTACCTCACACAACTGTGGATACCAGGTAAGACAGATGTGGGAAGTTTTGTTGGATAACCTCTGATTTCTACCCCTGCTAAAATTCAAGCAATAAACAGGCCATTTTACAATCTCAGAAAAGGAATTTCACAAAAACATGAATGTTTTCTGAATCTTTTGTACAAGAGACAGAGGAGAGTATGTAAATTACACAGTTCTCATCCTTTCAACCCCCAGTCCCCAATGGCTATATTTTCCTAAGTGTCTCTCTTGAACATTTCCCTAAGGAATATAAACCCTCTCCTTGTTTTAAGCTTGTCACTTATTTTTTTTTTCTTAAACTACAAATTTTTCCCTTTCATATGCATATTTAATGTACTTCTGTTTTTCTAAACATCCACAGAGACATCAACTTATACAAGGATAAAAAGACTCTTCAGGTGCCAGTGGAGAAAGGAAAATAGTAATATTTACTTTCACTGTCAAAACTGCTATATTGGAGTGTTAATACGGTACTGCAGGCTGAAGGCACAGCAGAAGTCTGCACAGGGGAATTAGAATTGACCATTCTTACTTGCCTTCCTTCTGTCCCCAGGATGTCTAACATGGAAATATTGGAGCACATGTATAAACGTATTAAGTATTGTAATGAATATCCACATACAAAACTGTTTACAAAGTTTGTTTCTGTAGTGAGAATATCCAACTGGTTCATTTTATCAGCACCACACTCTAACCAACTGAGCTAACCAGCCATTTCAAAAATTCATGTTATATCATTTTTCAGAGTAGAATTAATGTGAACTTTGTTGTAATTTTTGTAAGCTATTTGATTTATTTTGTAAGCTATTTGATAGTTTTTAAAAGCAACTGACTAAAATAACCAATGCTAATGGGTTGTGTTTTCTTTTTTCTTTTTTTTTTTAAGATTTTATTTATTTATTTGACAGAGACACAGTGAGAGAGGGAACACAAGGAGGGTGGTGGGAGAGGGAGAAGCAGACTTCCTGCTGAGCAGGAAGCCCGATGTGGGGCTTGATCTCAGGACCCGGGGATCATGACCTGAGCCAAAGGCAGACGTTTAACCACTGAGGGAACCAGGTGCCCCTCATTTTTTTAATACTTTTTTTTAAATTTCTTTTCAGCGTAACAGTATTGACTGTTTTTGCATAACAACCAGTGCTCCATGCAATACATGCCCTCCTTAATACCCACCCCCTGCTCCCCTTCAAAATCTCTCAGGTTGTTTTTCAGAGTCCATAGTCTCTCATAGTTCACCTCCCCTTCCAATTTCCCTCAACTCCCTTCTCCTCTCCATCTCCCCATGTCCTCCAAGTTATTTGTTATGCCCCACAAATAAGTGAAGCCATATGATAATTGACTCTCTCTGCTTGACTTATTTCACTCAGTATAATCTCTTCCAGTCCCGTCCATGTTGCTACAAAAGTTGGGTATTCATCCTTTCTGATGGAGGCATAATACTCCATAGTGTATATGGACCACATCTTCCTTATCCATTAGTCCATTGAAGGGCATCTTGGTTCTTTCCACAGTTTGGCGACCGTGGCCATTGCTGCTATAAACATTGGGGTACAGATGCCCCTTCTTTTCACTACATCTGTATCTGTACTACTGGGTAAATACCCAGTAGCGCAATTGCAGGGTCATAGGGAAGCTCTATTTTTAACTTCTTGAGGAACCTCCACACTGTTCTCCAGAGTGGCTGCACCAACTTGCATTCCCACCAACAGTGGAAGAGGGTTCCCCTTTCTCCACATCCTTTTCAACACACGTTGTTTCCTGTCTTGCTGATTTTGGCCATTCTAACTGGTGTGAGGTGGTATCTCAATGTGGTTTTAATTTGAATCTCCCTGATGGCTAGTGATGATGAACATTTTTTCATGTGTCTGATAGCC
>PISX010017237.1:0-43810 GCA_004024625.1 Mellivora capensis | reverse complement strand
CTTTCATTCATGATTTTGTTTATTTGGGTCCTTTCTCTTTTCTTTTGGATAAGTCTGGCCAGGGGTTTATCAATCTTATTAATTCTTTCAAAGAACCAGCTCCTAGTTTCGTTGATTTGTTCTATTGTTTTTTTGGTTTCTATTTCGTTGATTTCTGCTCTGATCTTTATGATTTCTCTTCTCCTGCTGGGTTTAGGCTCTCGTTCTTGTTCTTTCTCCAGCTCTTTTAGGTTTAGGGTTAAGTTGTGTATTTGAGACCTTTCTTGTTTCTTGAGAAAGGCTTGTACTGCTATATATTTTCCTCTCAGGACTGCCTTTTCTGTGTCCCACAGATTTTGAACTGTTGTATTTTCATTATCATTTGTTTCCATGAATTTTTTCACTTCTTCTTTAATTTCCTGGTTGACCCATTCATTCTTTAGAAGGATGTTGTTTAGTCTCCATGTATTTGGGTTCTTTCCAAATTTCCTCTTGTGTTTGAGTTCAAGCTTCAGAGCATTGTGGTCTGAAAATGTGCAGGGAATGATCCCAATCTTTTGATACTGGTTGAGACCTTATGACCCAGGATGTGATCTCTTCTGGAGAATGTTCCATGTGCACTAGAGAAGAATGTGTATTCTGTTGCTTTGGGATGAAATGTTCGGAATATATCTGTGATGTCCATCTGGTCCAGTGTGTCATTTAAGGCCTTTACTGTCCATTTCAGTAAAGGGTGTGTTAACGTTCTCTACTATTATTGTATTGTTGTTGATGTGTTTCTTTGATTTTATTATTAATTGGTTTATATAGTTGGCTGCTCCCACGTTAGGGGCGTAGATATTTAAAATTGTTAGATCTTCTTGTTGGACAGACCCCTTGAGTATGATATAGTGTCCTTCCTCATCTCTTATTATAGTCTTTGGCTTAAAATCTAATTGATCTGATATAAGGATTGCCACCCCAGCTTTCTTCTGATGTCCATTAGCATGGTAAATTGTTTTCCACTCCCTCACTTTAAATATGGAGGTGTCTTCGGGTCTAAAATGAGTTTCTTGTAGGCAACATATTGATGGGTTTTGTTTTTTTATCCATTCTGATACCCTATGTCTTTTGATTGGGGCATTTAGCACATTAACATTTAAGGTAACTATTGAGAGATATGAATTTAGTGCCATTGTATTGCCTGTAAGGTGACTGTTACTATATATTGTCTCTGTTCCTTTCTGATCTACTACTTTTAGGCTCTCTCTTTGCTTAGAGGACCCCTTTCAATATTTCCTGTAGCGCTGGTTTGGTGTTTTCAAATTCTTTCAGTTTTTGTTTGTCCTGGAAGCTTTTTATCTCTCCATTTTCAATGATAGCCTAGCTGGATATCGTATTCTTGGCTGCATGTTTTTCTCATTCAGTGCTCTGAATATATCAGTCCAGTTCTTTCTGGCCCACCAGGTCTCTGTGGATAAGTCTGCTTCCAATCTAATATTTTTACCATTGTATGTTACAGACTTCTTTTCCTGGGCTGCTTTCAGGATTTTCTCTTTGTCGCTAAGACTTGTAAATTTTACTATTAGGTGATGGGGTGTGGACCTATTCTTGTTGATTTTGAGGGGGGTTCTCTGCACCTCCTGGATTTTGATGCTTGTTCCCTTTGCCATATTAGGGAAATTCTCTACAGTAATTCTCTCCAATATACCTTCTGCTCCTCTCTCTCTTTCTTCTTCTTCTGGAATCCCAATTATTCTAATGTTGTTTCGTCTTATGGTGTCACTTATCTCTCGAATTCTCCCTTCATGGTCCAGTAGCTGTTTGTCCCTCTTTTGCTCAGCTTCTTTATTCTCTGTCATTTGGTCTTCTATATCACTAATTCTTTCTTCTGCCTCATTTATCCTAGCAGTAAGAGCCTCCATTTTTTTTTATTGCACCTCATTAATAGCTTTTTAAATTTCAACTTGGTTAGATTTTAGTTCTTTTATTTCTCCAGAAAGGGCTTTTATATCTCCAGAGAGGGTTTCTCTAATATCTTCCATGCCTTTTTCGAGCCCGGCTAGAACCTTGAGAATCGTCATTCTGAACTCTAGATCTGACATATTACCAATGTCTGTATTGTTTAGGTCCCTAGCCTTTGGTACTGCCTCTTGTTCTTTTTTTTGTGGTGAGTTTTTCCACCTTGTCATTTTTTCCAGATAAGAGTATATGAAGGAACAAATAAAATACTAAAAGGGTGGCAAAGGCCCCAGGAAAATGACCTTTAACCAAATCAGAAGAGACCCCAAATCGTGGGGGGTGTGGTGGAGAAAGGGGATAAAAAGAAGTTCAGAAGAAAAAAAAATTAAAAAAAAAAAAAGAAAACAAATAAGGAAAAAATATAAAAAAGAAAAAAAATATATATATTAGACTGGTGACTAGAACAGAGTCACCCACTTAATTGTGGGGTATTTTGGTCTCTTAGAAGAAAGTACCTCCCCAAATTTTAAAGATTGAAAAATGTATATAAGGGTAAACAGTGAAGGGATGGAATATGCCTATAAAGATGAAAAACAATTTTTTTTAAATTTCTAAAAAAAGGAGTTGATTAAGTTGGTTGGGAGAATAAAGAAAAAGAAAGTGGAGAGAATTTGCTCAGGCTGGAGACTAGAACAAGCTTGGAGCGAGATTTAGGGTGTATTTTGATCCACTAGAGGAAGTTGTACCCCAAATTTTTTAGAAGAAAAAAACTCTTATGTGAATACAAAAAATAAAGTTAAATACTATGAAGGTAAAAATATGACTGTAATAATGAAGGTTCAAAAAAGATTATTATTTTTTTGGAAAGCTATTGTTAAAATAAACTAGTTAAAAAATGTTAAAAAAAGAAAAGGGTAAAATTTAAAAAAATGTAGCAGAAAAAGAGAAAAAGAAAAAAAAATAAAATTAAAGAAAAAATTAAATTAATTGCAAGACTAAAGAATCATGGGGAGAAAGCCATGAATTCTGCGCTTTGCTTTCTCCTCCTCTGGAGTTCCGCTGCTCTCCTTGGTAAGTTGAACTTGGTCTTAGCTGGATTTCTTGTTGATCTTCTGGGGGAGGAGCTTGTTGTAGTGATTCTCAAGTGTCTTTGCCTGAGGCGGAGCTGCACCGCCCTTACCAGGGGCCTGGCTAAGTAATCCGCTCGGTTTTGCTTTCGGGAGCTTTTGTTCCCTGAGCACTTTCCGTAGAGTCCGGAGGACGGGAATGAAAATGGCGGCCTCCTAGTCTCCGGCCCGGAGGAGCTGAGAGCTCGGGACCCCACTCCTCAGTGCACCCTCAGAGAAAAGCCCCAGCCCCTCCCGTCTCCCTGGCCTCCGGCCGCGCTCCGAGCTCACCCAGCCTGTGACCAGTTCAAGGTGACCCCGAGCTGAGAGCTCACTCCTCGGCTCTGTCTCTGTAGCTGGCTTCCCTGCTCCAATACCTGCAAGCTCTGCGACACTCAGACACCCCCGATCCTTCTGTGACCCTGCAGGGCCTGGGGCCACGGTGACCCTGCGTGGGCTTCACCCTGGTTTAGCCTCTGGAGCAGTGTCCCTCCGTGGAGCAGACTTTTAAAAGTCCCGATGTAGTGCTCCGTTGCTCCGGCCTCTTGCCGGGAGCCGGCCCCTCCCCCCGCGGTGTTTCTTCCCGTTGCTTTGGATTCACTTCTCCACCGGTTCTACTTTTCAGAAAGTGGTCGATTTTCTGTTTCTAGAATTGCTGTTCTTCTCTTTTATCTTCCATTGGATTTGTAGGTGTTTGCAATGGTTTGGTAAGCTATTTAGCTGATCTCCTGCTACCTGATGTAGTCTCAGCCTGCTACTTCTCCGCCATCTTGACTCGGTTTTCATTAAATTTGACAATTTTTTTTTCAATTATTTATTTTCTATTTCTTCTCTCATTCTTTCTCTGCTCTCCTTCTATGACTCATTACAATTAGACTGCTTGATGTCCCACAGTTCACTGAATCTATTTGAAAAAATCTTTATTCTCTTTTTACTTCACATTGGATAATTTCTCTTGGTATGTTTTGAAATTCATGGAATTTTAGTCTGAAGTTGCCAGTCTGCCAATTTTTTATTCAGTAAATCTCTGACTAAAAATTACTACTGTGAATTTCAATTCTAAAATTCTAGAAATTTTTTTAACATACAATTATTTGCCCCAGGGATACAGGTCAGTGATTCATCAGGCTTGCACATTTCACGGCATCCACCATAACACATACCCTCCCCAATGTCCATAACCCAGCCACCCTATCCCACCCCTCTACCCCCCAGCAGCCTCAATTTGTTTCAGGAGATTAAGAGTCTCTTATGATTTGTCTCCCCCCGATACCATTTGTTTAATTTTTTCCCTCCCTACCCCCATGACCCCCAACCCTGTCTCTCAAATTCATCACATCATATCAGAGAGATCATATGATAAATGTCTTTCTCTGATTGACTTATTTCACTCACCCTCTAGTTCTATCCACATTGTTGTAAATGGCAAGATTTTGTTTCCCTTGATGGCTGCATAATATTCCATTTTATATATATACCACCTCTTCTTTATCCACTCATCTGTTGATGGACATCTAGGTTCTTCCCATAGTTTGGCTATTGTGGACATTGCTGCTATAAACATTTGGGTGCACGTGTTCCTTCAGATCACTACATTTATATCTTTGGGGTAAATACCCAGTAGTGCGATTGCTGGGTCATAGGGTAGCTCCATTTTCAACTTTTTGAGGAACCTCCCTGCAGTTTTTCAGAGTGGTTGCACAATCTTGCATTCTCACCAACACTGTAGGACGGTTCCCCTTTCTCTGCATCCTCACCAACATCTGTCCTTTCACGACTTGTTAATTTTAGCCATTCTCTCTGGTGTGAGGTGGTATCTCACTGTGGTTTTGATTTGTATTTCCCTGATGCCAAGTATGTGGAGCACTTTTTCATGGGTCTGTTGGTTATTTAGATGTCTTCTTTGCAGAAATGTCTGTTCATGTCTTTTGTCCATTTCTTGATTGGATTATTTGTTCTTTAGGTGTTGAGTTTGATAAGCTTTTATAGATTTTGGATACTAGCCCTTTATCTGATATGTCATTTGTGAATATCTTCCCCCATTCTTTCAGTTGTCTTTTGGTTTTGTTAACTGTTTCCTTTGCAGTGCAAAAGCTCTTTATCTTGAGGAAGTCCCAACAGATCATTTTTGCCCTTGCTTCCCTTGCCTTTGGTGATGTTTCTAGGAAGAAGTTGCTGCAGCTGAGGTTGAAGAATTTGCTTCCTGTGTTCTCCTCAAGTTTTTGATGTATTCCTGTCTCACATTGAGGTCTTTCATTCACTGTGAGTCTATTTTTGTGTGTAGTGTAAGGAAATGGCGCAGTTTCATTCTTCTGCATGTGACTGTCCAATTTTCCCAACACCATTTGTTGAAGAGACTTTTTTCCATTGGACATTCTTTCCTGCTTTATCAAAGATTAGTTGACTATAGAATTGAGCATCCAATTCTGGGCTCTCTATTCTGTTCCATTGATCTATGTGTCTGTTTTTGTGCTGGTACCATACCATTTTGATGATTACAGTTTTGTAATAGAGCTTGAAGTCTGGAATCATGATGCCACCAACTTTGATTTTCTTTTTCAACATTCCTCTGGCTATCCAGGATCCTTTCTGGTTCCATATAAATTTTAGGATTATTTGTCCCATTTTTTTGAAAAAAAAAAAAAAAAAAAAAAAAAAAGGATGGTATTTTGATAGGGATTGCATTAAACCTGTAGATTGCTTTAGGTAGCATAGACATTTTCACAATATTTGTTCTTCCAATTCATGAGCATGGAACATTTTTCCACTTCTTTGTGTCTTCCTCAATTTCTTTCATGAGTACTTTATAGTTTTCTGAATACAGATATTTTCCCTCTTTGGTTAGGTTTATTCCTAGGTATCTTATGGTTTTGGGTGCAATTGTAAATGGGACTGAATCCTTAATTTCTCTTCCTTCTGTCTTACTTTTGGTGTATAGAAATGCAATTGATTTCTGGGAATTGATTTTATATCCTGACACTTACTGCATTCCTGTATGAGTTCTAGCCGATCTGGAGTGGAGTCTTCTGGGTCTTCCACATAAAGTATCATATCATCTGCAAAAGAGTGAGAGTTTGACTTCTTCTTTGCTGGTTCAGATGGTTTTTATTTCTTTTTGTTGTCTGATTGCTGAGGCTAGGACTTCTAGTACCATGTTGAATAGCAGTGGAGATAGTGGACATCCCTGCCTTGTTCCTGACCTTAGGGGAAAAGCTCTCAGTTTTTGAGAATGATATTTTTGAGAGTTTTGAGAATGATATTCCTATCCTATTGGCTAGTATTTTGGTGAGAATTTTTGCATCTGTGTTCATCAAGGACATTGGTCTGTAATTCTCCTTTTTATGGGGTCTTTGTCTGGTTTTGGGATCCAGATAATATTGGCCTCATAAAATGAGCTTGGAAGTTTTCCTTCCATTTCTATTTTTTGGAGTGGTTTCCAGAGAACAGGTATTAATTCTTCTTTAAATGTTTGGTAGAATTCCCCTGAGAAGCCATCTGGCCCTGGGCTCTTGTTTTTTGGGAGATTTTTAAAAAAGATTTTATTTATTTATTTGACAGACAGAGATCACAAGTAGGCAGAGAGGCAGGCAGAGAGAGAGGAGGAAGCAGGCTCCCCTCAGAGCAAAGAACCAGACTGCTTCAATCTCCTTACTGATTAGTTCTGTTCAGGTTTTCTATTTCTTCCTGGTTCAGTTTTGGTAGATTGTATGTCTCTAGGAATGCATCCATTTCTTTCAGATTTTCAAATTTTCTGGTGTATAGTTGCTCATAATATGTTCTTTTAATTGTTTGTATTTCTTTGGTGTTGGTTGAGATCTCTCCTCTTTCATTCATGATTTTATTAATTTGGGTCCTTTTTCTTTTCTTGTTAATAAGTCTGGCCAGGGGTTTATCAGTCTTATTAATTCTTTCAAAGAACTAGCTCCTAGTTTCATTGATCTGTTCTACTGTTCTTTTGGTTTCTATTTCATTGATTTCTGCTCTGATCTTTATTATTTCTCTTCTCCTGCTGGGTTTAGGCTTTCTTTGCTGTTCTTTCTCCAGCTCCTGTAGGTGTAGGGTTAGGCTGTGTACTTGAGGCCTTTCTTGCTTCTTAAGAAAGGTTTGTAATGCTATATACTTTGTTGTCAGGGCTGCCTTTGCTTTGTCCCGAAGATTTTGAACAGTTGTGTTTTCATTTTCATTGGTTTCCATGAATTTTTAAAATTCTTCTTTAATTTCCTAGTTGACCAATTCATGCTTTAGAAGGATGCCCTTGAGCTTCCATGTATTTGAGTTCTAACTTTCCTCTTGTGATTGAGTTCTAATTTCAGAGCATTGTGGTCTGAAAATAGCTAGGGAATGATCCCAGTCTTTTGGTACCAGTTGAGATCTGATTTGTGACCCAGGATGTGATCTATTCTGGAGAATGTTCTATGTGCACTAGAGAAGAATGTGTATTCTGTTGCTTTGGGATGGAATCTTATGAATATATCTGAAATGTCCATCTGGTCCAGTGTGTCATTTAAAGCCTTTATTTCCTTATTGATATTTTGCTTAGATGACCTGTCAGTTTAAGTAAGGGGGGCGTTAACGTCCCATACTATTATTGGATTATTGTTGATGTGTTTCTTTGATTTTGTTATTAACTGGTTTATATAATTGTTTGCTCCCATGTTAGCAGCATAGATATTGAAAATTGTTAGATCTTGTTGGACAGATCATTTAAGTATGATATAGTGTCCTTCCTCATCTCTCATAATCTTTGGCTTAAAATATAATTTATCTGATATAAAGATTGCCACTCCAGCTTTATTTTGATGTCTATTAGCATGGTAAATTGTTTTCAACCCCCTCACTTTAAATATGGAGTTGTCTTTGGGTTTAAAATGAGTTTCTTGAAAAAATAAAAATAAAATGAGTTTCTTGTACACAGCATATTGATATGTCTTGTTTTTTTTTAATCCATTCTGATACCCTGCATCTTTTGATTGGGGTATTTAGCCCATTTACATTCAGGGTAACTATTGAAAGATATGAATTTAGTGCCATTGTATTGCCTGAAGGTGACTATTACTGTATATTGTCTCTGTTCCTTTCTGGTCTATGTTACTTTTAAGCTTTGTCTTTCTTAGAGGATTCTCTTTCTATATTTCCTGTAGGGCTGGTTTGGTGTTTGAAAATTCTTTTAGCTTTTGTTTGTCCTGGAAGCTTATCTCTCCTTGTATTTTCAATGAAAGCCTAGCTGGATATAGTATTCTTGGCTGCATAAATTTCTTGTTTAGTGCTCTAAATATATCATGCCATTCCTTTCTGGCCTTCCAGGTCTCTGTGGATAGGTCTGCTGCCAATCTTATATTTCTACCATTGTATGTTACAGACTTCTTGTCCTGAGCTGCTTTCAGGATTTTCTCTTTGTCACTAAGACTTGTAAGTTTTACTATTAGATGATGGGGTGTACACCTATTTTTATTGATTTTGAGGGGGGTTCTCTGTGCTTCCTGGATTTTGATGCTTGTTCCCTTCACCAAATTAGGTAAATTCTCTACTATAATTTGCTCCAGTATACATTCTGCCCTCTCTCTTTTCTTCTTCTGGGATCCCAATTATTCTAATATTGTTTTGTCTTATGGTATCACTTATCTCTGGAATTCTGCCCTTGTGATCAGTATTTGTTTGTCTCCCTTTTGCTCAGCTTCTATATTCTCTTTCATTTGGTCTTCTATATCACTAATTCTCTCTTCTGCCTCATTTATTGTAGCAGTTAGAGCCTCCATTTTTTATTGCACTTCATTAATAGCTTTTTTGATTTCAACTTGGTTAGAATTTAGTTCTTTTATTTCTCCAGAAATGGATTTTATTTCTCCAGAAAAGGATTCTCTAATATCTTCCATGCTTCTTTCCAGACCAGCTAGTGCCTTGATAATCATCATTCTGAGCTCTAGTTCTGACATATTACTAATGTCTGTATTGATTAGGTCCCTAGCCATTGGTGCTGCCTCTTGTTCTTTTTTTTTTTTTTTTTTTTTTTTGTGGTGAGTTTTCTGCCTTGTCATTTTATCCAGATAAGAATAGATGATTGAGAGAACAAAATACTAAAAGGATAACATGACCCCAGAAATATATATACTAACCAAATCAGAAGAGACCCAAAACTGTGGGAAGAAGAAAGGGGAAGAAAAAGAAAAAAATATATGTATTAGACTGGCGAATAGAACAGAGCCACACACTTGATTTTTGGTGTATTTTGGTCTGTTAGAAGGAACTACCTCCCACATTTTAAAGAAAGAAAAACACATATATACAAAAATAAGGGTAAACACAATGAAGGGATGGAACATGACTGTAAAGATTAAAATTAAAAAAGTTTCTAAAAAAGAATTGATAAGATAAGAAGTTGGTTGAGAAAAGAAAAAAATAAGGAGGAAAGAATGTTATCGGGCTGGAGACTAGTACAAAGCCATGCACTAGATTTAGGGTATGTTTTGATCTATTAGAAGAAATTGTATCCCAAAATTTTAATGAAAAAAAAACAAACAACCCTATATGTATACAAAAAATAAGGTTAAATACAGTTAAGGGATAAAATATAACAGTGAAAATTTTTAAAAGAATTTTTGAAAAGGTGTTGATAAGGTAAAATAGTTAAAAAACATTAAAATAGGAAAGAGGGAAAATTTTAAAAAGTAGAATAAGAAAAAAATAAAATTAAAAAAATTTAACTTTGAAAGACTAAAGGATCATGGGGAAAAAGCCATGAATTCTATGTGTTGCTTTCCCTTAGTTCTGGAGTTCTGCAGTTCTCATTGATCAGTGAATTTGGTCTTGGCTGGATGTTCTTGCTGACCTTCTGCCCCCAGAAGAAGGGGCCTGTTGCAGTGATTCTCAAATGTGTTTGCCCAAAGTGGAATTGCACTTTCCTTGCCAGAGGCCGGGCTAAGTAATCTGCTTGGGTTTGCTCTCAGGAACTTTTGTTCCTTGAATGCTTTCCATACAGCTTTGGAGGACAGGAATGATGATGGCGGCCTCCCAATCTCCCACCTGGAGGAGCCAAGAGCTCAGGCCCCACTCCTCAGTGCTCCTTCAGAGAAAAGCAGTCAATCCCTCCCATCTCCCTGGTCTCTGGCCACTTTCTGAGCTCATGCAGCCTGTGACTGAATGTTTCTATCTCTGGCAAATGGCCTTGTTTGGAGTATCCAAACCCAGCAGTTTCCTGCAGTGCACTCCTGTGCCACTCCTCCTAGAAGAGGGTGAGTCACCTCAGATCTGCCAATTATGAGGTCCCTGCTCGAAGTGCAGTGGCCCAGCTGTGCCCTCGAACATGGTTTAAGGTAACCCTGAGCTAAGAGGCCAGTGTTTACCTCCATCTCTGCAGTGGCTTCTTCTGTCTGATACCTGAGAGCTCTGCCATACTCAGACACCCCCAGTCTTTCTGTGACCCCATGGGTCCTGAGACCACACTGTCCCCACAAGGTCTCCACCTCCACTTAGCATCTGGAGCAATGTCCGTCAGTGGAGCAGACTTCTAAAAGTTCTGATTTTGTGCTCCACTGCTCAGTCCTTGCTGGGAGCTGGCCCGTCCCTCTGCAGTCTATCTTCCTGTTGCTTTGGAGTCACTTCTCTGAACATCCTACATTCCAGAAAGTGGTCAATTTTCTCTTCCTAGAATTGGTGCTCTTCTTCTCTTCAATCTCCTGTTGAGTTTGTAGGTGTTCAAAGTGGTTTGATAACTATGTAGCTGAACTTCTGGGACCTGTTGATATTTCAGTATCTTAATCCTCTGCCATCTTGCTCCTCTCCTCCCATTTGGTTCTTTATTAGAGTTTAATAGTTTTTCTTTGAGATTTCTCCATCTTACCAACCATTATGTCCATCTTCTTCTTTATATCCTTGAAAATTTGAATAGTAGCCTTTTTAAAGACTTGTTTTAATGACCACATCCGGATGATCTGGTGAATTCCTATTGACTACTTTTCTTTTTTAATGAGTTACATTTTCCTACTTCCTCACATGTCCAGTAATTTGTGATTGTATCTTTAATGTTGTGAATAAATCCTTGCAAAGCATCTGGATTATATTTTCTTTCTTTAAAAAATGTTGAAGTTTTTTTTGCATATTAATATACTGGCAACTTATTTTGATGCTCTTGAGACTTGCTTTTTGACTTGTTAGAGCAGTTTTAGCGTTTCTTACCCTAGGGCATGGTCCTTACTTGTAAGCACCGTGGTCTTTAGCAGAAACCCAGGATATTCAGTATGATCTCTCCATTATGACTCAGCCAGAACTCCTGCATCCCCAAAGACTGTGCCTTTAGTGTCTGTTATGCTCTCAGCCCTGTTGCAATAGGCTAGACTTTGTGGAATTTCTTCCTTACCCATTCAGCCTATTTCTTGTCTGAAAACCAGAGGGAATACTCAGATAGCTCCCTCTTTCTGTGCAGATCCTTGAATTTTGGTACTCTGTACTGAAATTTTCAAATGCTTTAATACCTCCTATACTCTATCTTCTGACTCCTCATCTCAGGGGACTATCATGCTCTGCTTGGAGTTCATCAACTAGTGGTTATAGAATTGTTCCCAGGTAAAAAGATGGGATTACTGGAGGGCTCAATTCATGTTTTCCTCTTTTAGGATTAGTCTTTTGCTGCCTATTTTCTGAAAAACAGTTGTTTTCATATATCGTGCTCAATTTTATAGTTGCTTTTGGCAGGAGGGAAAATTTAAGGTAAGGTAGAGAATATCCTTCTCTCAAACCTATCAAACTCATTTTCACTTGCCTGCAATTTCAGAGTATCTTTTCCCAAGTGCTTCTTCCAATTTTCTTTCAAGCTGATAGTTTCATCTTGAATTATTTAAATGTAACTGAATGTATTTAAAGTCTCCCTGGAATGCTTAAATGACATAGAAAATGAGCTGTTGGCTGGCAGGTGGCAGCTGGTAAGTAAGGTAGTACTTCAAATCATTATTCATCAGATAACATTTGAAGAACTGAATTTAAAGGCTTATTAAAGTGAATTACATGGGTAAGTATGGATTTTACAAAAATTGTGTCTACTCTAGTTCTGATGGTAATAGCCAAGACATCCTTGCTAGATCACTGATAAAGCTCACAACCAGGTGTGGAAAACACAAACAAAAAACAAAAACAAAAACAAAAAACTCACATGTTTTGGTTGGGGCCCTAGTTATTCTCTTCTTTTGGTACCTTATTAAGCTATCTATATGGTCTATTTCCCAGGCTATTCCCCCTCCCCCACCTTGGGCGAATTCTGTTCTTTTATAGGTACTTAGGGATGATGAATTATGCAAAGAGTTCTGTTACCCTGCCATTTCTCAAGTTAAATGTTTATCAATTATATTGAATATGCCATTGGCTCTTCCTAATTCACACTCTTAATTCTATCAAATGAATTAGGTTTTATTATGCTCCCTAAATCTACAGTATGATTCTTTTCCCCTTTTCCCCTGTTGCTATAGTGAAGGAGATTTGTCTAAGCCTCTTGACTATTGATAGGAATTATCTTTAAAGTGAGTTTTATGGGAAAGGTTTTTTTTTTTTAACACTCAACAATCTTGCTTATATTATTATTTCTTCTTGAGTCATACTATTCATATTCCCACTCCTGGCTGAACAGATGGAGTGAAAAACTATTGCTTTGGAATACTTGTTCTGTGTCATATATAGATTTTAGCACAATGATAAATATATAGACAACCAATTCAGGAAATGAGGAAGTATATGCAAAAGGAAAACTATTTGCAGGTTAACTGTACTAACCCTTAAAATTGTAGCATAAAGAAGTATGATTAAAACACTGAAAAGGAAAGAATACAATCTGGTCTAGAGTGAAAATTACCCTTCTGATCCTTAGTTTCCTTATCTATGAAATGGGGTAACAATCCCTGCATCACAGGTCGTTAAGAAGATAAAATGAGGTCACATGTATGAAATGCCTAACCTTAGCTGCCCATGGAAGGTGCTTACAAAATATTTATTTCCTTTTTGTCCTCCAGTGCATGTTCACAATCTACAGATAAGCTTCTTTAGCCACTATTATCAAGCTTAGTCTTTGTGAAATGAATGAATCTTCTGAAATTACATAGGTATTTGTAGCTAAGTAAGGGTACAGTTTAATCCCTTGAGAAGACATTATCCCCAAATGAGTATAGAATGAACAGAAATTTTAGTGGGGAAATATGAGAGAAGGAGGAGCTTCCCTTTAAAATGTCAGCATTATGAGCAACAAAATCAATCAATTATGAAATATTTATTGTCTGGCTAGGGGCTTTAGAGGAAGAGAAAAGATAAATGTTATTAATGATTGAATCACCATTTTTTCCTTAATAGTATTAAGATAATATATTTATTTATTTATTTTTAAAGATTTTATTTATTTGACAGAGAGAGATTACAAATAGGCAGAGAGGCAGGCAGAGAGAGAAGAGGAAGCAGTCTCCCCACCAAGCAGAGAGCCCAATGCGGGGCTCAATCCCAGGACCCTGAGCTCATGACCTGAGCCAAAGGCAGAGGCTTAACCCACTGAGCCACCCAGGCACCCCAAGAAAATATAAACATGAAGTTGTCCATACTTGAATGTTCCACTGTTATGTTTAATTCCAATACACTTCTACTTTGAAAAACTTAATTCATTTCCTCTGAGCAAAATTTCTGCCCCTGATCTCTTTCTAGAGCTTCAAAGGCCAGATTTCAATTTTTTCACTGGACATACCTGATCTTGCAGAGGACTTTCAAATGTGCCTAGTTGACCCAATTATTTCCCCTCATATTTACTCTCCTCCTTTGTAGACTCTCCACTATGGGCACCATGAGGCACTTGATTGCTGAAGTTAGAAACTTCAGAATCTTCTTCCACTACTTCTCTCCCCTCAGTTTCTATTTTCAGATGGCTGCCATGTCTAGTGATTTTACTTTAAAATATCATTTATAATTTTTTCAATTATGAAGTTTATAAGACCATATCATAGAATAATTTAAAAATAGAAAAAGAAAATTAATTGCTTATACTACCTTGATACAATAGTTTTTATTATTTATTACATTTATTAACACAGTTATTATTTCAGGGTATTTCCTTCCTATCTTTTTCCTTATACTTCTGTTTAATTTTCCTGTTTTAGTATTCTACTTTGCTTTTTTTGAGCATTTGAATACTTTCTGTATTACAAGATGCTTCAGGTTTATCTTGTATTTTTTGTGCCCCAGAATTAATAATTTCTCTAAGGTACACAGGTTCCTAGTATTGGAGAATCTGAACTACGAGCATTGGTTTTCTTTCAAACATTGCTCTGATTGTAGTCACACACTGGGCCAGGATGTGGTTCCTATCTTGATTCTAAGCTCTGTTTATTGCTTTAGTTTAGCCATCTCTGAGCAGATCTGGCAGAGTGGTGGGTAGGCAAGAAAGACTCTACTAAAGTCTAGGTGCCTCCTGGAAAAGAATGTATGGTAAGGAGAGGAATCAAACATACAGGTGTGGATGAATGCAAAATCCTCATCATCTGATGGGAAGTAGTTCTGACTAGGTATGGTAGATGATGTTTGAATTTGTCTCTGACTCAACATTACTCCCATTGCTCATCAGATTTGTGTCCTGGGGAGAAAAATGGTTGTCAATGGCTAAAAATGCAAAGTCATTTTCACTACCAAAATTCATAAGGCAGCAGATACAAGATAGCTGGGCTTTGATGCCCCCTACTCCCAACTATAGGGAACAAGAAAAATAGGCATAACTTTCCCTCCAGTATTGGCACAGGATGTCTCATAGTTTTTGGCATCTCTAAGGTGCCTGTGAATACATTTGCTGAAGCAGTGGGGGCTGAGTACTCCTCAGAAGGAGCATGTGGGCTGTAAGAGTCTGCTGTGTTTGGTGGAGAGACCACCCACTTAGGATTTAAGAGGAAAAGGATAAGATGTTACATGAAGCCTGGCTGCACTACTTCTGAGATCCCTCAGGGGACTTTCAGAAATACTAGAGCCTTTGCAGAGGCATGGAATCCATTAACAGCAGACATAGTAAGGATCAAATTAATTTGTGCTCTTGGTGGTCCTGTGGCACTATTTAAGAGTCTTATAAAACCTCATCAAGGAAGCTCAGGCTACCTCAATGACTTACTAGCCTGTTCTTCACTTAGCATTCTCTTCTAAGAAGTTTCCATGTTGCAGTATGGCTTTCCAACTTTTTTTTTTTTAAAGATAACAGCAATGATAATATATTATGTTTTTGAACATACCAGACCCTTTGCAAAGTTTATCTCATTTAATTGTCACAACTCTGCAAAGGAGAGTGCTATATATCCTCATTTTGAAGATGAGAATAATGAGGTTGAAGGAGGTGAAATAACTTGCCCGAGTTTACCTAGCTGTTGAATACAGAATCACCTTACTCTAACACCTGTACTTTCTCCGACAGTCTCTCCTTGTTGACCATAGCATTTTAATATTCTATGGAGTGGAGGTACCATAATTCACTTAGTCATTAATGTATCGAATCATTTAATTATTCCCCTGTGCTTGGACATTTAGGTCAGCTTATTATTATTATTTTGCTGTTATAGACAAAAATGAGGTAGACAGCTCTTATTATTTTTATCAAGTACCCCCCTCTACATTCTGAACACCTGAACTATTTGTCCTAACTTAAATGATTGGTACTTTATTTTTCCTATAACCTTCCTCCTATTTGCTCGTTCTCTTGGAGGGATTGAAACTTACATACTTTTCAAGATGCTACATACCCAGGTAGAACTGTCACTTGGCCTTTGATCCCATGTTGGGCTGTTAGCCCATGTTGGTCCCTCCCACAGGGTTCTAATCACAGTGACCCTCATTGTAAAACAGTCCACTCACTCCATGCACTTGTGAGCTTCCTGGGGCCAAGATGCAATATTCATTTAATTCTTTCATTAAAATGTTGATGGCTAGGTCCCATAGTAGACCTGCAGAATTGGAATCTGTAAGCTTGGGATCTGGACATCTGCATTTTTACCAATCTACATAGGTGATTTTTATGGACTTGAACATTTGAGGATCACTGCCCTACTGTTCTGAGTAGCTACTAGATGCAGAAGAGGATAGCCAGTATTCCCACAAAGACATTCACATGGTCCTTTTGTGGTAGATGAAGAGTAGAAAGAGAGAAATACTTTTTGGTCTCTCCAGCTGAGTGAATATCTATCCTATTCTAGAAAACAATAAAGTGACAAAGATTATAATGCAAATTTTTATTAGATTATTTTGTTTTTTAATAGATAATTTACACAATATAATACAGGATTTAAAATATATAAAAATTGTACAGCAAAAATTCATTCTCCTTCCAACCTGTATCCCTCAGTGCTCTAGTCCCTGCCACCCACAAGGTAACTACTGTTCTTCTGCATGTTTTTAATAAAGGGCTTATAATTTCTGAAAGTGATGTATTTTAGTAGTAAGTTTGTTTAGAGTAAGAATCACACCTTTTTAAAAGAAAAACTTTTAATTTTAAAATAACTATAGACTCACAAAATTTTGCAAAAATAGTACAGAACACTCCTGTGTACCCTTCATCCAGATGCCCCCAATGGATGTATTTCAAATAACTATAGTGCAATAGCAAAACCAGACATTTGACATTGTTAATTTGTGTGCATACTTCTATGCCATTTGATCAGATGTATAGATTCATACAACAACCACTACAATTAAGATATTTTAGAACTAGTCCATCACCACTACACATTATTACATAACTTATAATAGTCCACTACTATCATCACTTTACTAGTTCAAATGAATCGTAAAAATCTTACCTTATTTTAAGCTTTTTTACCCTCTTGCATTTATAATATGATTGTCCTAAGTACTTCTTCCACATTCTTTCCTTCTTCTTTTCCTTACTCCCTCCCTCCCTCCCTTCCTCCCTTCCTTCCTTTAAGCTTTATTTATTTCTTTTAGAGGGAGCATGCTTGCATGCACATGCAAGTGGGGGGAGGTGAAGAGGGAGAGAATCTTCAAGCAGATGCCCTGATATGCATGGAGCCCACCTTGGGGCTTGATCTCGGGACCCATGAGATCATGACCTGAGCTGAAGAGATCTGAGGTTCAACCAACTGAGCCACCCAGACACCTCCAGGATTCTTTCTTTCGTTTTGTTTTTGTTTTTGTTTTTCATTTTGAAAATTTCCTGTAAGCTTTGTTTTGGAGTAAGACCTACTAGCCACAGATTCTCTTTTGAAAAAAAAAATTGTTCTTTTTCTTGCTTTCTTTTCTTTTGTCTGAGAATGTGTTGATTTCCCTGCCATTCTTTTTTTAAAAAAATATTTTATTTATTTATTGATTTGACACAGAGAGAGAAAGAGAGATCACAAGTAGGCAGAGAGGCAGGCAGAGAGGGAGGGGGAAGCAGGCTCTCCACTGAGCAGAGAGCCTGATGTGGGGCTTGATCCAGAACCCTGAGATCATGACCTGAACTGAAGGCAGAGGCTTTAACACACTGAGCCACCCAGGTGCCCTCTCTGTCATTCTTGAGGAATATTTTTGTTGGATAAAAGATGTTGGATTTATTATTTTTTTCTTTACCTACTTGAGAAATGTTATGACACTTCCATTTGGTTTCTGTGATTTCTGATGAGAAATCTGCTGTTATTTACATTGTTTTTTTCCCTGTAAGTAAGCTGTCATTTCTCCATTGCTGCTTTTAAGAATTTTTTCTTTCTTTTTTTTGTTTTTTGGTTTTTAGAAGTTTGATTATGATGTGATTTGGTGTAGATTTCTTTGAGTTTATCCTATTTGCAGTTCACTCAGCTTTTTAAGTTTGTAAATTTATGTCTTTTGCCAACTTTGATTAATTTTCAGCCCTTATTTATTTAAATTCTTGTTTAGCCTCACATTCTCTCCTCTCCTTCTAGGACACAGATGAAATTTTAGATATTTTCTTAGAGTCTAAGGTTCTTGAGGTTCTGTTACTATTATTTTTATTATTATTGTTTTTAAGATTTTATTTACTTGTCAGGGAGAGGAAAAGAGAGCACAAGCAGGGAGAGCAGCAGGCAGAGGGAGAAGCAGTCTCCCTACTGAGCAAGGATCCCCATGTGGGATTCTATCCCAGGACTTTGGGGTCATGACCTGAGCCAAAGGCAGACACTTAACTGACTGAGCCACCCAGGCATCCCTCTTTATTATTTTTTAAGTCTGTCTCACTGTTGTTCAGATTGAGTAATTTCTATTCTATCTTCTAATCAAGTTGCCTGATTCTTTTCTCTGTTTTCTTCATTGTGCTGTTAAGGCTTTTCCTGGATTTACAATTTTTATTTGTTGTATTTTTCAGTTCAAAATTTCCAATTGGTTTTTATGTCTTTTATTTCTTTCCTGAGACCTGCTGTTTTTTTGCTGAGACTTACTCTTTTTTTATTCATTTGAAGCACATTTATAATGCTCACTGAAGTATTTTTATTTTATTATGGCTGCTTTAATTTTTTTCAGACCATTCTAACATCCATGTCATATAGGTGTTGGTGTCAGTTGATTGCTTTTTTCTATCAAGTTGAGATTTGATATGACAAGTAATCTTTGATTGCATCCTGGACATTTGGGGTATTATGTTATTAGACTCAATTTTATTTAAATCTTCTGTTTTAGCACGCTTTCTGACACTGCCTTGCTGGGGAAAGGAAGATACTACTTTATTACGCCATGTGGGAACAGAAGTCTAGGTTTACTACTTGGCCTCCTTTGAAACCTGGTGGGGCAGGGGTACCTCATTATACTGCTGAGGGAGAAAGTTCAGGTTCCCCCTTAGGCCTCTGCTGATGCCACTAGGACAAGAGGGAGCCATTTTGTTACTATTCCCTTACTGGCATCCCGGAGAACAGGGATAAAAATTATGGCTTCCCTCCTTGGCTTTCTATGACACCATTTTGGAGGGGGATAGGCAGAGTGGAAACCCACTCTCCATATGGTCTTTGTTGATGGGATGGCCATGGCAATAGCAGGTTTCTCAGTCCTGGCTGTTGACTGTGGTAGGTCAGTTATTATCTAAACTTTTTTTTATTTTATTTTTTTTCTTACTGGGCTGTCCCTTTCCTGTTCCTTTGGATAGAGAGAGCAGGCTTTTCTTAGGGGATTTAATTGTCTTCTCTTATTGACATTTACAGTTTAACAACTTCTCCAGCATCCAGGGTAAGATACATTAGGAGAAAGAAAACACAGGGAACTTACTGCTGCTGTTCATCAGCTCCAAGATCTCCAGCCATTCTGACCACTTTTCTCTACCTTTCATGTATGTTAATGTCCAGAGTTTTTAGCTGCTCTTTGTGGGATGGAATAGAGATTAATGGATCTACCCTATTTCATGCCAGAAACTGAAATGATCATGCATTTTTAATTTATTTTTTACTCCAATTTGCAGGTGAGAGCATGGGAAAGATTTTGATGATAAACAAACAAACAAACAAACAAAACTCTACCTGATTACTTTGCATTTTGTTATTTTTCATTTTACTTAATTTTCCAAAATCCACATTTCTTTACTTTAATCCACATGTCTACTTCAGCTTTTGTCTGCATATACCATGTTTGGGAACCTAGTGAAGAGTTCGAGGGACTGGGATGGGGTGGGAGATATGATTATGGAGGGACCCAACAGCAGAATAACAACTTTGAATTTTTGGCTCTGGGGAACAATATGAAGTATTTAATTAACAATGATGATTATTATTAGGTGATTTGTCCAAACATAGAGTGAATGTAAGGTGTGGAAGCAGAAGAGTTACTGGGAGCTGGGGCAGAGTAGAAACATGTTGTATGGAGCTGTGCAGATGACAAGAGGAGGGTGGCACCAGTGAAGCATGACCATCCCCTGGGGCTCACCCCCAGGGTCTGCTTCCAACTCATCCACCTGTTTCTAGGTAGATCTGGCAGGACAGTATTTCCTCAAGTTTGTTGAACTAGCATTTGCTGCACATCTAATATGTTCAAGACCCTGAAGTGTTAGATAAAGACATCTGAGATGTGATTCTTGTTCTCAAAAAACATATAGTAAGGAAGCTTCCCATTTTGTGGATTCTTTTTTCGTAGTATTTATCTCCTATACTTTATGCCCTTTCAGAGAGTAATTTTACCAGAGAGAGAGAGAGGAAGCATTAAAAAACAAAATGAAATGACCATAAACTTGAGGGTCCATATCTGGGCTCTCTAGTCCATTCCACTGGTCTATGTGTCTGTCTTTGTGCCAGTACCTTGCTGTCTTGGGGATCACAGCTTTGTAGTAAAGCTTAAAATCAGGCAACATGATGCTCCCAGTTTTGTTTTTCTTTTCCAACATTTCCTTAGCAATTCGGGGTCTATTCTGGTTCCATACAAATTTTAGGATTGTTTGCTCCAGTTCTTTGAAAAAATACTGGTGGAATTTTGATCGGAATGGCTTTAAAAGTATAGATTGCTCTAGGCAGTATAGACATTTTAACAATGTTTATTCTTCTGATCCATGAGCATGGAATGGTCTTCCATCTTTTTGTGTCTTCTTCAATTTCTTTCATGAGTGTTCTGTAGTTTCTTGATTACAGATCCTTTACCTCTTTGGTTAGGTTTATTCCCAGGTATCTTATGGTTCTTGGTGCTATAGTAAATGGAATCAATGCTATCATTTCCCTTTCTGTATTTTCATTGTTAGTGTATAAGAAAGCAATTCGTTTCTGTACATTGATTTTGTATCCTGCCACATTACTGAATGTATGGGTCCTAGTGGTTTGGGGGTAGAGTCTTTTGGGTTTTCCATTTTAAGTATCATGTCATCTGTGAAGAGAGAGAGTTTGACTTCTTCATTGCTAATTTGAATACCTTTTTTTTCTTTCTTTCTTTTTTTAAAAATTTCATTTCTTCAGTGTAACAGAATTCATAGTTTTACACCACACCCAGTGCTCCATGCAAAATGTCCCCTCCATAATACCCACCACCTGGCTCCCCCAACTTCCTACCCCCCGCCCCTTCAAAACCCTCAGGTTGTTTTTCAGAGTCCATAGTCTCTCATGGTTCATGGTTGAATACCTTTTATTTCTCTTTGTTGTCTGATT
This sequence comes from Mellivora capensis, assembly GCA_004024625.1. Classification (NCBI taxonomy): domain Eukaryota; kingdom Metazoa; phylum Chordata; class Mammalia; order Carnivora; family Mustelidae; genus Mellivora; species Mellivora capensis. Next base: position 22,737 of record PISX010017237.1, on the reverse strand, counting down.
ACTGTTACTAGGACTTCTAATACTATGTTGAACAAGAGTGGTGAGAGTGGACATCCTTGTCGTGTTCCTAATCTCAAAGGGAAGGCTGTCAGCTTTTCCCCATTGAGGATAATATTTGCTGTGGGTTTTTCATTGATACATTTTATGAAGTTGGGGAATGTTCTCCCTATCCCTATACTTTGAAGTGTTTTAATCAGGAACGGATGCTGGATTTTGTCAAATGCTTTTTCTGCATAATTTGAGAGGACCATGTGGTTCTTCTCTCTTCTCTTATTGTTTTTTTCTCTCCCATTGATTGATTTGTGAATGTTGAACCACCCTTGCAACCCAGGGATAAATCCCACCTGGTCATGGTGGATAATCTTTTTAATGTGCTCTTGGATCCTATTAGCTAGGATTTTGTTGAGAATCTTAGCATCCATATTCATCAGGGATATTGGTCTGAAATTCTCCTTTTTGGTGTGGTCTTTGCCTGGTTTGGGCATCAGGGTAATGCTGGCTTCATAAAAAGAGTCTGGAAGTTTTCTTTCTGCTTCAATTTTTTGAAAAAGCTTCAGGAGAATAGGTATTATTTCTTCTTTGAATGTTTGGAAGAATTTCAAGAATTCCAAGAATGTTTGGTATAATTCTTGTTTTTTGGGAGATTTTTGATCACTGCTTTAATCTCATTACTAGATATTAGTCTATTCAGGTTGTCAGTTTCTTCCTGATGCAGTTTTGGAAGTTTATAGGTTTCCAGGAATGCATCCATTTTGTCTAGGTTGCTTACCTTGTTGGCATATAACTGTTGATAATAATTTCTGATGATTGTTTCTATTTCCTTGGTGTTAGTCGTGATCCCTCCCTTTTCATTCATAATTTTATTAATTTGGGTCATCTCTCTTTTCTTTTGGATTAGTTTGACCAATGATTTATCGATCTTATTGATTCTTTAAAAAAAACTGGCTTCTAGTTTCATTGATGTGTTCTACTGTATCTCTAGTTTCTATCTTACTCATCTCTGCTCTAATCTTGATTATTTCCCTTTTTGTGTGTTGGGTTGGCTTAATTTATTGTTGATTCACCAGTTCTTTAAGGTGTAAAGAGAGCTGGTGTATTCTGAATTTTTCAAACTTTTGAGGGAGGCTTGGATGGCTATGTATTTCCCCCTTAGGACCACCTTTGCTGTATCCCATAAGTTTTGGACCAAAGTGTCTTCATTCTCATTGGTTTCCATGAATTGTTTAAGTCCTTAATTGATTTCCTGGTTGATCCAAGCATTCTTAACCAAGGTGGTCTTTAACTTCCAGGTGTTTGAATTCCTTCTGAACTTTTTCTTGTGGTTGAGTTCCAGTTTCAAAGCATTGTGGTCTGAGAATATGAAGGGAATAATGAGACACACAGACCAGTGGAACAGAGTAGAGAGCCCAGATATGGACCTTCAACTTTATGGTCAAATAATCTTCAGCCAAGCAGGAAAAATATACAGTGGAAAAAAGACAGTCTCTTCAAAAAATGATGCTGGGAAAATTGGACAGCTCTGTGTAGAAGAATGAAACTCAACCATTCTCTTACACCATACACAAAGATAAACTCAAAATGGATAAAAGACCTCAATGTGAGGCAGGAATCTATCAAAATCCTAGAGGAGAACGTAGGCAGTAACCTCTTCGACATCGGCTACAGCAACTTCTTTCAAGATATGTCTCCAAAGGCAAAGGAAAAAAAAGCAAAAATGAACTTTTGGAACTTCATCAAGATCAAAAGCTTCTGCACAGCAAAGGAAACAGTCAACAGAACAAAAAGGCAACCCATGAATGGGAGAAGATATTCACAAATGACAGTACAGACAAAGGCTGATATCCAAGATCTATAAAGAACTCTTCAAACTCAACACACACAAAAGATAATCAAGTCAAAAAAATGGGCAGAAGACATGAATAGACACTTCTCCAAAGAAGATATACAAATGGCTAACAGACACATGAAAAAGTTTTCATCATCATTAGCCATCAGGGAGATTCAGATCAAAACCACATTGAGATACCACCTTACACAATTAGAATGGCCAAAAATAACAAGACAGTAAACAACATGTGTTGGATAGGGTGTGGAGAAAGGGGAACCCTCTTACACTGTTGGTGGGAATGCAAGTTGGTGTAGCCACTTTGGAGAACAGTGTGGAGATTCCTCAAGAAATTAAAAATAGAGCTTCCCTATGATCCTGCAATTGCACTACTGGGTATTTACCCCAAAGATACAGATGTAGTGAAAAGAAGGGCCATCTATACCCTAATGTTTATAGCAGCAATGGCCACGGTCGCCAAACTGTGGAAAGAACCAAGATGCCCTTCAATGGACGAATGGATAAAGAAGATATGGTCCATATATACTATGGAGTATTATGCCTCCGTCAGAAAGGATGAATACCCAACTTTTGTATCAACATAGATGGGACTGGAAGATTATGCTGAGTGAAATCAAGCAGAGAGAGTCAATTATCATATGGTTTCACTAATTTGTGGAGCATAAGGAATAACATGGAGGACATCATGGGGAGATGGAGAGGAGAAGTGAGTTGGGGGAAATTGGAGGGGGAGATGAACCATGAGATACTGTAGACACTGAGAAACAAACTGAGGGTTTTGGAGGGGAGGGGGGTAGGAGGTTGGGTGAGGCTGGTGGTGGGTATTATGTAGGGCACATATTGCATGGAGCACTGGGTGTGGTGCATAAACAGTGAATTCTGGAACACTGAAAAGAAATTTAAAAATAAAATGAAATGAAACAAAACAGGGAGAGAAAAACCTCCCCCACCACAGCCTGAGGTAGCTCCAGGGGCAAACATTAACCTGACTTCTAAGACAGTGCAAGGTATGCCCAGGTAGGTACCCTCCCAGTCTTTGGGTGGCTGCCCAGGGCACACTCCACACACCTGACACTGCTCAGGAAAAAGCCAGGCAGCTTGTGACAGCTTTTCCAGTCAAAGGACATCTGGCTTAGCTGACAGCTGCTGGCAGAGACAGAGCTCTGCTGATTTTGATCCTTAGCTAACCTGGGCAGTGACATGTTCAGACCCTCAGGAAGTGACAGTTTCAGAGGCAGGACATGTACCCAGGAGAAATGTCCTAAAAATGTTCTGCATTGGGCTGGCTCTGATTATTGCCATTGATGTTCTCCTGGTGTTTTATACCAAGAGGACATTACAGATGTCGGTTTGGGGAAATCTCCAAAGACAGTTTCATTTGCCTTTGCCTGAATGGAACAGGATAGGGATAAGGAGACTCTCTCATGTTGAGGTGGATTTACAGCATCTGAGTAAGTTTATAACATTAACTTGGAGGGATGGTGTGTGTGTGTGTGTGTGTGTGTGTGTTTAGGGACACTTAGAAAAAGGGTACATGGAAGAAATAATGGATGAGAGATCACATTCTTATTTCTCAATTGCTCAATTAAGCATCTGACATTGAATTCTATCCCTCCAAATGGTAGGTAAGTGAGAATTAGTAGGAATCAGAGCAAGCAGTTGAGGGGAGTGGGACAGGATGTATTTATGAGAGAGGTGCGTGTGTGCATTTAGTTGCACACACACACATGATCATAGGTATGTGCATGTAAGTGGGGAGATTGAGTCTCCATATAAAAATCCCTGGGAGGCTCAGGAATAACTAGGCACAGCCTGTCCTTAGGCCTTTGTGTGGCAGGAGCTGTTAAACAAAGGTGACAACCTCTGGGGCAATGGCCTCCTTTCCATGTTGCTGTGAGGTCCTATAAGGAATTAATGGGGACTTGTTAGAGGACATAAGATTAAACCCTGATATGGCCATGATCAACAAGTGCTTATCTCTCTCAGCCACAGACTCTGGACTTGTAAATGGAGATGAGAGGTTATCTGCTGGATCTCACACTGTTGTAAAATATATGCAGGAAATATTCTGTAAACTGATGTGTATCACATTTTAACCTCTCTCTTAAGTTGAGGTATAACTGACATCTAACATTATGTTAACTTCAGGTATACAACATAATGGTTCAATATTTGCATATATTGTAAAATGATCACCATAATAAATCTAGTTAATATGCATCATCACATAGTTAGAAAACTTTATATGCAAATACAAGATTAACTATAGTCACCATGTTGTATATTATATCCCATAACTTATTTTATAACTGGAAGTTTGTAACCTTTGATGCCCTTTACCCATTTTACCCACACCCCTATCCCTTGCCTCTCTCAATTACCAACCTGTTCTTTGTATCTATGACCTCATTCTCCACCCCCCCTTTTTTTTTTTAGATTCCACATATAAATGGGATCATATAGTAACTGTCTTTCTCTGTCTTATTCAACATGGCAGGATGCCCTCCAGATTTTAACTTCTTCACACCAATTCTGGGGGTTTTAAAATTCTTTTTCTGGGGTTTTTGATTCTGGCTCACCATGAAACTCTAATGGCTCTGAACTTTATGTGCCTCAGGATCTGACTCCCATGAGGGGAAGCAGCTGTCTTTCCTCTGCCTCCAAGTGACAGGGATCTAATGCTTGTGCCCCTGAAGGGAAGTGTTGAACGTGTGATCAGGGAAGTGACTGCACAGACATGAGTGTGTGTGCACATGGGAGTTGGAGATGGGCAAAATCTCTTCTGTAATGTAAACTGACCATTGTCAGGGTTCAGGGTGAGGCCAAGGGATAGATAGAAGGACAGACAATAGAAACAAAAGGAAGAGTTTATAAGGAGACTGGAGGAAAAAGGCAAAACAAGATGAAGGGAGAGAGAAAAGGCTCCATACATAGCACTGTCTACATAGTCCTTCATAAGATTCATTCTATTTTATTGTGGTGCAAGCTTCTGGAAGGCAAGTTTCACAAGGGCTGGTTTAGTGAGTGTTTATTATAGAGTATCTTACCACTCTATTCCCTGTACCTGGCATGTAGAAATTATTAATAATTAATAAATAAACAAATGACTGTGGCAAGGAGAAAACAGAAGACAGGCAGACAAGGATGAAGGGAAGAAGGGTTCAAGGCCAATTTAAAAGTTCTTGGCAAATCAAATATATAAATGAAGGGAATGGTGGGTAATAGTGGAGGTTGAAATAGATCTGCCTTTGTTGGCCACTGATAGTGTAGTATGATGTTTCTCAAATTTCTTTGTACTAAGGAATTATTCCCTGATTTTGTTAAAAATGCAAATTTTGTAACTTCTCTTTCCCCTAACTCTACCTGACTCTATGATTCTGATTTATTTGATTTAGGGATAAGCCTGAATACCTCCATTTTAAAATAATCATGACAATTCTGATATAAATGTTTCTTGGGCCTTATTCTGAAAAATGTTAGCTCTTTATCAATCTATTTCCCAGGTCACAGTTTCTAAAGCAGCCTTAATGGTGTGGGGCTCAGGATAGATAAGCTCTGATAAAGGGTTAGGAGAGGTATATTCTAGTGCACACCTGGCCAGGACAGCCTTGCATAGCTCTGACAAATTCCCTTGACATACTACATCCCCTGGGACAAGAGATTGCACATTTTAGAATTTGAAGAGGAACCGTTTCAAGAAAATATGTATAGAAACAAATGCCCAGGATTACCTGGAATGTTTTCTCCCCCACCCTTCATTTGCAGAAGAAAGTATGAAATCGGCCATGAAGCAAGAAGAAAACGTGGACCACGCAGCAGTGAGGGTGAAATACGAACATCCTATTGAAAAGGCATTGAAAGTCAAAGCAAGGGAGAGCAGGAAGCACAAACCCAAAGAGATACTTTTCCCAAACTCACAGCTTTTCAGGCAGTGGGGTAAGGATCTTTCTGAGGTCCAGCAGAAAAAGGCTGAGGACCTTTTCCAGAAGTTTGGTTACAACGTTTACCTCAGTAACCTGTTGCCTTTCAAGCACAGCATCCCAGACACCCGGGATTCCAGGTAGGGTGGACCAAGTTTGGATTGCCAAGGGACCTTGGTTTAATTGGGGATGGGCTTTGGGAGCAGCAAAAGTCAAGGGTTGAAAGAGGGTTGAGGAGTGGAGAATTGATGCGGAAGGAGTTCTGGCAGGCTGACTGAGCAGAGTTCTTGTGTTTAATCCATTTTATAATGCCAGCTCAGAGAGGACGAGTGACTGTTCCAAATATTTACAGCTCCTTGGAGATGAGCAGAGATGTCAGAGAAACAGAGGCTTGAGAATTCTGATGATGAGTCTAACTCATAATTATACAGATGAGGAAACTGGGAAAAGACTTGCGCAAGTCACACTGAAGTTAACGGCTCTACTTGCTTCCCTGGTGTTTTCCTCAAATTCTCTGTGTGAATTCCTCTCTGTTATTAATTCTAATTTAAAGAGCCTTCCCTGGGACACCTCAGTGGCTCAGCCAGTTAAATGAACATTATGCTTTTGGCTCAAGTCATGATTCCAGGGTCCTGGGATTGAGCCCCGCATTGGGCTCCCTGCTCGGTGGGAAGCTTGCTTCTCCCTCTCTCACTCCCCCAGCTTGTGTTCCCTTTCTTGATGTCTCTCTCTCTGTCAAATAAATAAATAAAATCTTTAAAAAAATAAAGAAACTTCCATCTCTTTCTCCATCAGTTTCTTCTTCCCTCTTTGCTTCTCCCACCATCCTTCATAAGTTTTAAACATAAAAACTTTGTTGATATATAATTCATCAATTTAGAATGTACAATTTAATGGTTTTTAGTATATTCACAGAGTGGTGAATCATTACCACAATCAATTTTTAAACATTTTCATCACTTTGAAAAAAAAATCCATACCCATTAATAACCCCTCCCTGTTACCCATAATTCCTCATCGCTAGGCAAACATTAAGCTACCTTCTGTCCCTATGGATTTACCTATTCTCAACATTTCATATAAATGGAATAATATTATATATGGGTCTTTTGTGACTGCCTTTTTTACTTCAAATAATGTTTTCTTTTTTAAATTAGTATTGTTATTTTTATTATGTATAGTTAGCCAACATATAGTACATCATTAGTTTTTGATGTAGTGTTCAACCACTCATTAGTTGTATATGATACCCAGTGCCCATCACAACATGTGCCCTCCTTAATACCCATCACCTGGCTGCCCCAACCCCCTACTGCCCTCTACTATGAAACCCTCAGTTTGTTTTCCAGAATCCAGGGTCTCTCATGGCTGGTCTCCCTCTCCGATTTCTTCCCATTCAGTTTTCTCTCCCTTCCCCTGTGGTCCTCCACACTATTCCTTATATTCCACATATGATTGAAACCATATAATTGTCTTTTGCTACTTGACTTGTTTCACTTAACATAATCCCCTCCAGTTCCATCCATGTTGATGTAAATGATGGGTATTCATCCTTTCTGCTGGCTGAGTACTATTCCATTGTATATATGTACCTAGAATAGTGTTTTCAAGTTACATTCATGTTATAGCATGTATCAAAACTTCACTCCTTTTATTATCAAATAATGGTCTTTGTACAGGTACACCACATTTTGTTTATCTATTTGCCAGTTAGTGGACATTTCAGTTGTTTCTACTTTTGACTATTAAGAATAATACTGCTCTGAACATACATATATAAGTTTTTGTGTGGACATATGTCTTCAGTTTTCTTGGTTATACCCTAGAAGTATAATTTCTGGATTATATGATAATTCTATATTTAACATTTCAAGGAACTGCCAGACAGTTTTCTAACATGACTGTATCATTGTACTTTCTCTCTAGCAGTATATGAGAGTGCTGGTTTTTCCACATCCTCACTAACATTCTTTTTTTTTTTTTTTAAATTTATTTATTTGTCAGAGAGAGAGGGAGAGTGAGCGAGCAAGCACAAGCAGACAGAGTGGCAGGCAGAGGCAGAGGGAGAAGCAGGCTCCCCGCCGAGCAAGGAGCCCGATGTGGGACGCGATCCCAGGATGCTGGGATCATGACCCAAGCCGAAGGCAGCCGCTTAACCAACTGATCCACCCAGACGTCCCCTCACTAACATTCTAGTGATGTGAAGTGGTATATCATTGTGGTCTTCATTTAAATTTTTCTAATGTCTAATGATGCTGAACATTCTTTCATGTGCATATTGGCTATTTGTATATCTTCTTTGTAGAATTGTCTATTCAGAGACTTTCTCCTTTTTTAAAATTAGTTTCTCTTTTTATCACTGAGCTACAAGTACTCTTTATAATTCTAGATATAAGTTCCAATCAGATGTATGATTTGAAAATGTTTTCTCCCTTGTGAATTGTCTTTTCACTTTCTTTATGGTTTTCTTTGTTACATGAAGGTTATTAATATGATTTTGCCCAGTTTAGCTAATATTTTTCTTTGGTTGCTTCTGCTTTGGATGTCATATCTAAGAAACTAATGCTTAATGCAAAGTCATGAAGATTTATGCCCTTTTTTTTCTAAAAGTTTTGTGGTGTTAGTCTTACATTAGGCTTTTGGTCCATTTAAAATTAATTTTTGGGCATGGTGTGACATAGAGGTCCAACTCCATTTTCTCGCTTATGACTATCCAACTCTGCTACCACACTTTGTTCAAGAGACTACTTTTTCACACTGGATTGTCTTGGCACCCTTGTCAAAATCCATTGGTCATAAATGTAAGAATCTATTTCCAGATATCAATCCTATTTCATTGTTTTATAGGTGTGTTTCTTATGCCAGTAACTCACTGGCTTGACAACTGTAGTTTTTGTAGTAAGTTTTGAAATCAAGAAGTATGGGTCTTCCAACTTCCTTCTTGTCCAAGACTGTTTTAGCTATTCTGGGACCTTGAATTTCCATATGAATTTTAGGATTAGCTGGTCAATTTCTGCAAACAAACTAGCAGAATTTTGATAGGGACTGGATTGAATCTGTAGATCAATTTAAGGAGTATTGTCATATTAACAATTAAATCTGTCAATCCATGAACATAGAAAATCTTTGCATTTATTTAGGTTTTAATTTCTTTCAACAGTGTTTTGGGTTTGAGAGTATAAGTTTTGCACTTCTTTTCTTAGATATGTTTATCTTTTTGATGCTCTTAGAAGTGAAATTGTTTTCTTAGTTTCATTTTCAAATTGTTCATTTTAAGTTTATAGAAACATAATTTTTTTGTATATTGAACTTATATCCTGCAACCTTCCCATATTCATTTATTAATTCTTTTAGTTTTTTTACTGGATATTTTAGAATTTTCTCTATATTAGACTATGTCATCTGTACATAGAGAAAGTTGTTCTTCTTCCTTTCCAATATGATGATTTTTTTTCCAATATGATGATTTTTATTTAATTTTCTTGCTTAATTGCCTGGCTAGAATCATCAGTAAGATGTCACGTGGAAGTGGTGAGAGAGGGTACTGTGTTTTGTTCCTCATTATAGAGGGGAGCATTTAATATTTCACCATTAATTATGTTAGCCATGGCTTTTTGTGCATGCCCTTTATCAGAAATCTCCTTCTATTTCTAGTTTGTTTAGTGTTTTTCCTTTCTTTTTTTTCTTGTTATGAAGCTATCAGATGCTTTTTCTGTGCAAATTGATCATGTGGTTTTATTCATTATCTATTAATGTAGTATATTACATAAATTTATGATACAATGCCAAACAAATCTTAAATTCATGGCATAAATTCTACCTGATCATAGTATATAATTGTTTCTATTTGTTACTGGATTTCATTTGCTAATATTTTGAGGATTTTTGTGTTTCTATTCATAAGAAGGATTGGTTTGTAGTTTTCTTTCCTTGTGACATTTTTGTTTGTTTGGGTTTCTTTGTTTGTTTGTTTTTTTAAAGGTTGTAATTATTTATTTGACAGAGAGAGACTGAGAGAGAGATCACAAGTAGGGGGAGCGGCAGGCAGATGGAGAGGGAGAAGCTGGCTCCCTGCTGAGCGGAGAGCCTGACTTGGGTCTTGATCCAGGATCCTGGGATCATGACTTGAGCTGAAGGCAGACACTTAATCAACTGAGCCACCCAGGTGCTCCTTTTTGTTTGGTTCTGAACTAAGTAATATTAGCCTCATAGAATGACTTGAGAAATGTGTCCTCTTCTTCTATATTTTGGAGACATTTGTGAACAATTGGTACTAATTCTTTTTAAATATTTGAAAGAATTCACCAGTAAAGCTACCTGGGCCTAGATCTATTTTCATGTATAATTAGTGATTAGTAATTCAATCTCTTTACTTGATGTAGGTCTATTCAGATTTCTATTTTTTTTTCCAAGATTTTATTTAAATTCAAGTTAGTTCACATATAGTGTAGTATTAGTTTCAGGGGTAGAATTTAATGATTCATCAGTTGATATAACACCCAGTGCTCACGACCCTGAGTGCCCATCACCCAGTTATGCCATTCCCCATCCACCTCCCCTTCAGCAACCCTCAGTTTGTTCCCTTGCGCTAAGAGTCTCTTATGATTTTCTTTCCTCTCTGTTTTCTTATTTTAGTTTTCCTTCCCTTCCCTTATGTTCATCTGTTTTGTTTCTCAAATTCCACATATGAATGAAATCATATGGTATTTGTCATTCTCTGACTGACTTGTTTTGCTTAACACAATACTCTAGTTCCATCCATGTCATTGCAAATGGCAAATTTTCATTCTTTTTGATGGCTGAGTATATTCTATTATGCACACACATTAGACACACATGCACGCGTGCATTCCACATCTTCTTTATCCACTCATCAGTTGATGGACATTTGGGCTCTTTCCATGTTTTGGATAACAGACACATGAAAAAATGTCCAACATCATTTGGCATCAGGGAAATACAAATCAAAACCACTATGGAAAAAAACAAAACAAAACAAAACAAAAAACCACTATGAGATATCACCTCACACCAGTCAGAATGGCTAAAATTAACAACTCAGGAAACAGCAGATTTGGCAAAGATGCAGAGAAAGGGAAACCCTCTTATGCTGTTGGTGGGAATGCAAACTGGTAAAACTATCCTGGAAAATAGTATGGAGGTTCCTCAAAAAGTTAAAAATAGGACTACCCTATGACCCAGCAGTTGCACTATTAGGAATTTATCTCAAGGATACAAAAATAGTGATTTGAAGAGGCCCATGCACCCCAATGTTTATAGTGACACTATCCATAATAGATTTATGTTATTCTTTAGTTTCTTTTTTTAAAATTTTTAATTTTGTTATTAACATATAATGTATTATTAGCCCCAGGGGTACAGGTCTGTGAATCGCCAGGTTTACACAATTCACAGCACTGACCATAGCACATATCTTCCCCAATGTCCATAACCCAACCACCTTCTCCCTCCCTCCCTCCCCTGGCAACCCTCAGTTTGTTTTGTGAGATTAAGAGCCTCTTATGGTTTGTCTCCTTCCCAATCCCATCGTGTTTCATTTATTCCTTTCATACCCCTCCAAACCCCCCACATTGCCTCTCAACTTCCTCATATCAGGGAAATCATATGATAATTGTCTTCCTCTGATTGACTTATTTCCCTAAGCATAATACCCTCTAGTTCCATCCATGTCATCACAAATGGCAAGATTTCATTTCTTTTGATGGCTGCATAAATATTCCATTGTATATATATACCACATCTTCTTTATCCATTCATCTGTTGATGGACATCTAGGTTCTTACCATGGTTGGGCAATTGTGAACATTGCTGCTATAAACATTCAGGTGCATGTGCCCCTTTGGATCACTATATTTGTCTCTTTAGGGTAAATACCCAGTAGTGCGATTGCTGGCTCATAGGGTAGCTCTATTTTCAACTTTTTGAGGAACCTCCATGCTGTTTTCCAGAGTGTTTGCGCCAGCTTACATTCACACCAACAGTGTAGGAGGGTTTCCCTTTCTCTGCATCTTCACCAGCATCTGTCATTTCCTGACTTGTTAATTTTAGCCTTTCTGACTGGTGTGAGGTGGTATCTCATTGTGGTTTTGATTTGTATTTCCCTGATGTTGAGTTATCTAGAGCACTTTTCCATGTGTCTGTTGGCCATCTGGATGTCCTCTTTGCAGAAATGTCTGTTCATGTCCTCTGCCCATTTCTTGATTGCATTATTTGTTCTTTGGGTGTTGAGTTTGATAAGTTCTTTGTAGATTTTGGATACTAGCCCTTTATCTCATATGTCATTTGCAAATATCTTCTCCCATTCTGTCAGTTGTCTTTTGGTTTTGTTAACTGTTTCCTTTGCTGTGCAGAAGATTTTGATCTTGATGAAATCCCAATAGTTCATTTTTGCCCTTGCTTCCCTTGCCTTTGGTGATGTTCCTAAGAAGAAGTTGCTGCAGCTGAGGTTGAAGAGGTTGCTGCCTGTGTTCTTCTTAAGGATTTTGATGAATTCCTTTCTCACATTGAGGTCCTTCATTCCTTTTGAGTCTATTTTCATGTGTGGTGTAAGGAAATGGTCCAGTTTCATTTTTCCGCATGTGGCTCTCCGATTTCCCCAACACCATTTGTTGAAGAGACTGTCTTTTTTCCATTGGACATTCTTTCCTGCTTTGTCAAAGATTAGTTGACCATAGAGTTGAGGGTCTGTTTCTGGGCTTTCTATTCTGTTCCATCGATCTATGTGTCTGTTTTTGTGCCAGCATCATACTGTCCCGATGATGACAGCTTTGTAATAAAGCTTGGAGTCTGGAATCATGATGCCACCAACTTTGGCTTTCTTTTTCAACATTCTTCTGGCTATTTGAGGTCTTTTCTGGTTCTGTATAAATTTTAAGATTATTTTCCCCATTTCTTTGGGAAAAAATGGGTGGGATTTTGATAGGGATTGCGTTAAACGTGTAGATTGCTTTATGTAGCATAGACATTTTCACAATATTTGTTCTTGCAATCCATGAGCATGGAACCTTTTCCCATTTCTTTGTGTCTTCCTCTATTTCTTTCATGAGTACTTTATAGTTTTCTGAGTATAGATTCTTTGCCTCTTTGGTTAGGTTTATTCCTAGGTATTTTATGATTTGGGGTGCAATTGTAAATAGGATTGAGTCCTTAATTTCTCTTTCTTCTGTCTTTCTGTTGGTGTATAGAAATGCAACTGATTTCTGGGCATTGATTTTATATCCTGTCACTTTACTGAATTCCTGTATGAATTCTAGCAGATTTGGAGTGGAGTCTTTTGGGTCTTCCACATAAAGTATCATATCATCTACAAAGAGTGATAGTTTGACTTCTTCTTTGCTGATTTGGATGCCTTTCATTTCTTTTTGTTGTCTGATTGCTGAGGCTAGGTGTTTAGTTTCTTTTGATAATTTATGCCTCTTTAGGAATTTGTCCATCTCATCTACATTTTCCAATTTGTGAGAAGATTGTTTATAGTGTTCCTTTATAATCTTTTTTAATTTCAGGAAGGTCAACAGTGATGTCCCACTTTTATTCCTAATTTTGATAACTTGAATATTCTTTATTATTTTCTTGGTCAGTCTAGCTGAACATTTGTAAAATTTGTTGTTTTCAAAGACCAGCTTTTCACTGATTATCTCAATTTTCATATCTGTTCTCCATTTTATGTATTTTTACTCTCATCTTTATTATTTCCTTCCTTCTCCTTGCTTTGGATTTAGTTTGCACTTTCTATTTTCTTCAGGTATTAGGCTTGATTATTGAAATTGAGATCATTCTTTTTTAAAAAACATACTTATTGATAGCTATAAACTTGTTTCCTAGCTCCTCTTTAGCTCTATTCCAAAAGTTTTGGTATATTGTGCCTTGTTTTTTTCAGTCATTTCAATGTATTTTCTAGCTTCCCTTGTAATTTTTTTTGACTCAGTGTTTACTTAAGAATGTATTGTTTAATTTCCACATATTTGTGAATTATCCTTTTTTTTTTGTTTTTATCTCTAATGTCACTCCATTCTAATGAGAGAATAATATTTTATATTAACTTAATCTTAAAAAAATTATTGAGGCTTATTTTGTATGCTAGCAAAATGGTCTCTTCTGGAGAATGTTGTATGTGTAGTTTGAAAGTATTATGCTGTTATTGGGTAGAGTGTTCTCTAGATGTCTGTTAGATCTAGTTGGTCTGTAGTGTAGTTTAATCTTCTGCCTCATCTTTCCTTTTTTATCTTTTGCCTAGTTGTATCTATTATCAGAAGTGGGATATTGAAGTCTCTAATGATTGTTGTTCAATTGTCTATTACTCCCTTCAGTTCTGTCAGTTTTTATTTCATGTATTTTGGGACTACCTGCTCACCACAGTCAAGTGACCAGGAAATCAGACTGAGACCATTCTTCCTTTCAATCTTCAGGGCTTGTCTTAGATGAGGTCTTCATACTTAACATAGCTGTCCTTTGCTTTTCAGAACCTACCTATTTTTGTTAGTCTTCATTGTTTTGTTCTAATGGTCTGTCCAGCCTTTTTTTTTTTTTTTTTTTTTTTGCCTCTATTGCAGAGCAGTGCAGTTCTTCAAACAGTGTGTGGTCTTTTGTGTCCCTGCGGATTCATGTGCACTGCAGCCTTTGCCTAAAATTTCTTTTACTCTCAGGGGCTGCAGCTCAAATGTCTATATAGATCTACTATATGAGGGGTATGGTAAACAGGGAAACATATGTTATGAGTAACTGTAGCAGCTTGAACTCTGGTCAGAGGAGGTGCTATCAGCAGGGAAGGTGGTTGGAGACAGATGTTCAGTTTTTCAGAGAGACCAAAAGCCAGGATTTTTTTTTTAATGTTGGCAATTAATAATGAATGGGATACTATATCAAAAACTAATGATGAGGGCACCCGGGTGACTCAGTGGGTTAAAGCCTCTGCCTTCGGCTCAGGTCATGATCCTGAGATCCTGGGATTGAGCCCTGCATTGAGCTCTCTGCTCAGCAGGGAGCCTGCTTGTGATCTCTGTCTGTCAAATAAATAAATAAATAAATAAATCTTTAAAAAAAACTAATGATGTACTGTATGATGACTAACATAGCACAATTAAAAAAAGAACACTGAAAAGAAATTAAAAAATAAAAATTAAAAAAAAAAGAAATTTAACACTATGTTGTATACCCAAGTATGGCCTTCCTGTAATATAAATAAAGTACTTAAAGTATTAAAAAAACACTGAAAGAAAAAATAAATGTTGGCAATTACTTTACATTTAAAAAAAATATATGGATTGAGTCTTCCTTCAGAATGGCAGAATGTTAAGTGTAGCATTTCTTCTCTCCCATGAAATAACTAGATGGCTAGAGGAATTCATAAAAAGAATCATTTAAAGTTTCTGGGTGGAAACACATGAACTAAAAATAGAAAAACAGGGGCGCCTGGGTGTCTCAGAGGGTTAAGCCTCTGCCTTTGGCTCAGGTCATGATCTCAGGGTCCTGGGATCAAGCCCCACATTGAGCCCCGCATTGAGCCCTGCATAGAGCCCCACCTGGAGCTCTCTGCTCAGCAGGGAGCCTGCTTCCCCCTCCCTCTGCCTGCCTCTCTGCCTACTTGTGATCTCTGTCTGTCAAATAAATAAATAAATAAAATCTTTGAAAAAAAAAAAAAGAAAAACAATAGAGAAAGCCAACAGAGTTGTGTTTTAAAAGAGTAACAAAATTAATAAAACTTTAGCTATACTGACCAAGAAAAAAACAGAAAAGACAAAAATCATGATTGGAAGAAGTTCATCACTATCGGCCTTATAGAAATAAAAGACTATTAAGGAGTACTGTAACAACTCTTTCCCAACAAACTAGATAATCTAGAAGAAGTGTACAAATTCTTACAAACACACACACTACCAAAACTGGCAGAAGGGGAAATAGAAAATCTGAGTTGAGCTCTCACAGGAGATTGAATTAGTAACTGTAATACTACTCAGGTCCAGACAGCTTCACTGGTGAATTCTACCAAAGTTTAAATATAAATTAGCTTCAATTCTTCTTAAACTCTTCCTAACAATGGAAGAGAAGGGGACACTCCACAACTCATTATATGAGGTCAGTTTTACCCGGATACCAAAGCCAGATAAATACCTTGCAAGAAAAGAAAACTGAAGAGCAGCATCCCTTATGACTATAGATGTCAAAATCCTCAGCAAAACATGAGCAAACTGAATCTAACAGAATAGAAACAGGATTACACATCACAACCAAGCTGGGATTTAAGCCAACAATATAAAGTTGATTCAAACTCTGAAAATCAATGTAATACATCATCTTAATAGAATAAAAGACAAAGCCTCACTATTATCTCAAGAGACACAGAAAAAAACACCTGACAAAATCCAACCCTTTCATGATTAAAAACACTCAACAAGCAAGGACTAGATGGGAACTTCCTCAACCTAGCAAAGGGCACCTACGAAAAGCACCATTAGAAAATGGCACCATTAGAAAAGAATTCTAATGGTGAAAGATGGAAAGCTTTTCCCATATGATGAAACTAAAGAAGTATGTTGGACATCAACACTTGTATTCAATGTTTTAGTCAGGCAAGAAAAAGAAATAAAGTCATCCATTTTAGGATGGAAAAAGTAAAACTATTTCTATTAACAGGTGGCATAATCTTTTATATAGGAAATCATAAAAATCCATTAGAAACCATTAGAACTAATAAATGAATACAGCAGAGTTGCAAAATGAAAGATTAGTACGCGAAATTTAATCATGTTTCTACAGATTTGTAATCAACAATTCAAAAACAAAATTAAGAAACTGTCATTAAGCATCAAAAAATATTTGGGAATAAATTTAACAATGAAGTGAAAGCTTGTAGATGGACAACTACGAGACATGAGTTAAGTAATTAAAAATTTAAATAAATGGAAAATATCCCATATTCATTGTTGGAGCATTTAATGTGTTAAAATAACAATAATCTCCAGTTTGACCTACAACTGAATTTTGGGTAGAAATTGACAAGCTGATTCCAAAATTAAAATGAAAACATAAATGATCTCAATAGCCAAAACACCTTGAAAAAGAATAGAGAATAGAGAAAAGAAGAATAAAGTTGCAGGACTCAGATTTTCTGTATTTCAAAACTTACTGTAATAATCAAGACAAGTTTTAACTGGTTAAAGGTAGGATATATAAATCTGTGGAATAGAATTGATACCCAGAAATAAGCTCTTACATTTATGGTCAATTGATTCTTGACAAGGGTGTCATTATATTGTGACTTATACTAAGAAATATATATTTGGTCTTCACCCCTGTTCCTGACATAGAGTATCTAAAATCCTTATAATTTCCTAAGTTAGAAGAGAGATGAAAGTGTCTTTTGGTATCTTTAACAAGCTCCTTTCAGCCCTGAGGTGATTAGTTAATGAGGTGACTCTTGGAAACCCTCTAAGGATGTGAACTGGTTACCAGAGTAAAGAACTCTATAATTATAAGGCTGGGATATTCAGCTCCTCTATATCTTCTGATAGAGG
Organism: Mellivora capensis; assembly: GCA_004024625.1. Lineage (NCBI taxonomy): Eukaryota > Metazoa > Chordata > Mammalia > Carnivora > Mustelidae > Mellivora > Mellivora capensis. The sequence goes on along the minus strand of PISX010017237.1, from coordinate 5,440 downwards.
AGTGGGGATGGAGATAGACTTGACCACTAATAGGCAATGATCTTATTAATTATGTCTTTTGAAGCATGAAGCATGCCAGGGGTGTGCTGTACCCCAAAACTCCACTTGGGACAGAAGACCCTGTGCTCTGGACCTTTTGGAACCTTATCCTGTATATCTCTCCACATGGCAATTCACTCATATCTTTTAGTATTCTTCTCAATAAACTGGTAATCTAGTAATAAACTGTTTTCCTGAGTTCTGTGAGCTGTTCTAGCAAATTAACCCAAGGAGGTGGTCTTGGAAACTTCTGATCTATAGCTAGTGGGTCAGAAGCACTGATAACAACCTGAACTTGTGATTGGCATCCAGAGTGGTGTGTGTGTGTGTGGGGGGGAGTCTTGTGGATGTGAACTCTTAACCTGTGTGATCTGACGTTAACTTCAGGTAGGTAGTATCAGAATTCAGCTAAATTATAGAGTGTCACAGAATTATTTGATGTGGAGGGAAAAAAAAGCACTATCTGGTCATCAAGGTTTTCATTATGAGTAGTGCTGTGAGTAGAGAGAAAGAGATACACAGGAGAGTATTTCCTCTTTACAACAGAATGAGGGCAAGAATTATCTCTTCAACAGATGGCACTGAGACAACTGGTTAGTTATATGCAAATAAACGAAACTAGGCTCTTATATTATACCATACATAAATATCAATTCAAATGATCATAGATGTAAATAAAACTAAAGCTCTTAAGAGAATCTCAGAGATCATGGGTTAGTCAATGGTTTTTAGATACGACACCAAAAGCATAAGTAACTGAAAAATTAGACTTCATCAAAACTGAAAAATTTTGCTGCAAATAATATCATCAAGAAGGTTAAAAACAGCTCACAGACTAGGAGAAAATGTTGGCAAACCATTTATCTGATAAAGTACTTGAATCTAGAATACATTAGTAACTCTTACAACTCAATAATAAAAAGACAAATAACCAAATTAAAAATAAACAAAAGACATACATTGCTCCAAAAAAGATACACACATGGCCAAAAGCACACCTGAAACTAATGATATATTAACTGTATATTAACTAATTGAATTTAAATAAAATAATAGGAAAAAAATAAAAGATGCTTAACATCATTACTTATTAGGGAAATGGAAATCAAAGTCACAGGGAGGTAATACTTCACACCCACTAGGATGACTATCAGCAAAATGACAAATAATGACAAATGTTGTCCAGGATGTAGAGAAATTAGAACCCTCATTCATTACTGGTGGTAATGTAAAATGGTACAGCTACTTTGGAAAACACTACAGCAGTTCATCAAATTGTTAAACAGAGTTGTCCTTTGACTTAGTGATTGTACTCTTAGGTGTATATATAAGTGAAATGAAAACATATGCCAACACAAAACTTGTTCAAGAATGTTCACAGTGGCATTAACAAGAGCCAAAAAATGGAAAACATTTTAAATGTCCAACAGTTGATGAATGGACAAACATGTGTATCCACGCAATGGAATGGAATATTATTTGACAATAAAAAAGGATGAAGGTCTGATGCATGCCACAATGTGGATGAACCTTGAAAACATTATGCTAAGTGAAAGAAGCTAGTCATAAAAAACAACATATTATATTTCCATTTATATGAAAAGCCAGAATAGACAATTCTATAGAGATAGAAAGTAGATTAGTGGTTGCCTTTGGCTGAAGGGAGTGGGGGTGGAATGGGTTGAGGAAAAATGGACAGTGACTGGTAATGGGTATGGAGTTTCTTTTTAGTGTGATGAAAATGTTCTAAAATTTGACAGTGGTAATGGTTGCTCAGCACTGTGAATGTTATAAAAACACTTGTTTACTTTTAAATAGGTGAATTTTTAATCATACATGAAGTATATCTCAATAAAGATGTTAAAAGTAAAGAGTAAGCTAGTATCTGGCATGTGTTAAGCATTTAACAAGGTAAACTATGAAATTAAAAAATGTGTCAAGCATAATTCTTTGAACAGTTCTGCACTTCTCTGTAGTAGTGAAGTAGAGGTTCGTGTCAGAAATGACTGACAGTCTGAGAACATGGGGAAAAGGTGGTGGCGATGACAGAAGACCCCTGGCAAGAAAGAAAATTTAGAGATGGGAGAGGAATAGGGATTCCTATTTAGGGAATGTTGGATGGTCAAGTGGATCCATCCACTGAAGATTAATATGAAAGACATGGATCTTATCCTCATAACAGGAAAATTTTGGTTAAATAGATATAAAATCTTGCTACTGTGGCAATCACCTGAGAGTTTCCCTTCCTAAAGAGTTTGGGGTTGGTGAGCTGATGGATATATTAAATCATCATATGTAGTGAAGGGGTAGATTGGATAATAATGTTTACATAATTTTTTTAAAGATTTTATTTATTTATTTGTCAGAGAGAGTGAGCACAGGCAGACAGAGTGGCAGGCAGAGGCAGAGGGAGAAGCAGGCTCCCTGCCGAGTAAGGAGCCTGATGTGGGACTTGATCCCAGGATGCTGGGATCATGACCTGAGCCGAAGGCAGCTGCTTAACCAACTGAGCCACCCAGGCGTCCCTGTTTACATAATTTTTTAAGAGTAATATGGTTATTTAAACTGGTTTCTTATAGGTGTCTTCAGAAGACATATCCTTCACAACTCCCATCCCTTGGTGTCATTCTCATATCCATGAATGAAGCCCTGTCCATTATACAACATGCCATCACTAGTGTCATCAACCGCACCCCCTCTCAGTTGTTAAAGGAGATCATCTTGGTGGATGATTTTTAGCTCAAATGGTGAGCAACTTGATCAAAGAATAATAGTTTGTTGACTGTGTTGGGCTGGAAAAGTGTTTTCTCTTAGAGTTTAGGACACTTTGAGCTCCTTCTATAGTGAAGAGAAAGGGATCATTTATTGAGGCCCTATGTGCTGGACACATTAATCTTCACAAAGTCAAGGCAGAAGATCATCATTTTGATTACACAGATGGGGAAACTAAGACACAGAGAGTTAGACCATATAATGTGACCAAATTGCATAGCAAATGGTGAAATTGAGTGAGGTCCAGGACTGAGTGGCTCCAAAGCCTTTCTATGCACCATGATGGAGACCTGAGGGAGTGTAGTGGGGTCCAAAATTAGACATTAGATACCAAGAAGGGAGTCAGAACTGTTCCCTATGAGGAAAAGCAATCTTCGTGGGTAATTAAATCCAGAGAAAATGGAGCTCTGGATGTGGAGACTCTTCACAGTGGCCACGTTTCTTGCTCACAGCATGCCCCCTCACCATCCCTGTCTAGTTCACCAGGGGGGACAGGGAGAAGTGGGAGATTGTGGACCTGAGTCCTTATTTTCTGGGATTTTAGAACCCCAGTTCTTCCTTTATAAGCTCCATGTCCGTGGGTATTTCAACTTCTCCATGTTCCAGTTTCCTTATCTGCAAAACATGAATGTTGGTAATAACAACTATCTCATAAACCGTAAGGAGAGTTACATAAGATAACCATGGCAGCACCTTATGTGTGTTAACTGTTTTAATCATTATAATAACCTATGGGAAGAACCACTGTTTTGGCCATTTTACAGATGCAAAAACCTAAGGCATAGTCTGGCTAAGGAATTTGCTAAATACTGCAGTGCTGGTAAGAGAAAAAATCGAGATTTGCAGATTCCAGAGCCCTATCTCTAGCCACTGTGTTCACTAATATAATATGTAGGTCATAAATAGTACTTAGCACATAGTAACCTCTCAGCCAGTGTTAGCTCTTAGTTTTTTAAATTTTGAAGAAACTAGAAAAAAGTCACAGAGATTTGGGCTATCAATAAGGAAGAAATTTCTGAGAGTAAGGACTGTGGAGTGGCTGATCATGGGAGGCAGAATTTTTTCCTTCTCTGGGGGATCTTTAAGTACCAGACAGGTACTTATTGCAGATTCAAATTAGGGGCAGTTTGACCCAAGAAGAAGAGGCAAATGACCTCTAAACTTTCCTTTTTGGATTTCCAGACACTAAAAATACTCCTTTAATGTTTTAAATACCTTCCTTTCTTGTCATTTCAATATAAATGCACAAAAAATAATTATGAAGGTACAGTTCCTAAGCTGAATTCCATTGAAAACCAAAGAAAAGAAAATGGCTGAGTTCATTCCTTTCTGGGCAGACACACCTGGTTTCTTAGTAAGAAATAAGAACTTGATTAGAAAGACTTCTGTCCTAGACATTTGAACACACCTTGGCTCTACTTCCTGTCTCTGTGAGATGATTTGAAGCAAATCATCTCACCTGTCTGAGACTCAGCTTCTTCATGGGACAAATGTAAGAGCTGAGCTGAGGGACCCCTGAAGATATCATTTCCTGTGGGAAAAAAAAAAATCAGTGGCTCTTTAATTTCCATTTCATAAAGAGTAGATAAGAATTATTTCAAAATTTCTACCTATGGAACAATGAAATCAAAAGGTACAAGATTACCTTTTGTCTACATTGGGTAGACACATAAAGAGAAGTCAAGCAAAACTCTGGATCATTCTAAACCATTCCCCTATCATATAACACATCTCTCTCACTTTGGTCAAGAGCCCATTATGCTTTTCATAGAGATAATGTGTAAATGGGCACAGAAGAAGGGACTGTTAGTCATTCTTTGACCGATGTTCCTGGGACAGGAATTAGCTTCTCTCTCATTAACCATGGAAATATCAACTAGACTGGTTCTACACAGAACAGAACTTAAGAATCTGTTTTGTGTTAAATTGAAGAAAATAAATGGAAGTCTACCACATAGGCCACAAGAGAAACTTACTGTTCATTTGACTTTGTGGAGCAAGAAACTCAACTACTTTATGTCTCCAGTTCCTCATCTGTAATACAGTGGAAATAATAGTGTTTACCTGATAGCACAGTTTTGAAGATTAAATAAGACATGTAAAGTCCTCAACATAGGACTTGCTCCCAATAAATGTTAAGTAGAGTTTTACTCCCTATTTACCTTAAAATCATTTGTAGTATGTTGAAATGCCATAACTTGGTTATGTCCCCTTCCTTTCCCCCCTAGATATGAAGCTTCATTTTTATCAGGTCAAATATTTCAACTGTCAGTAGAGCTAATCCAACTTTTTCAGAATTTGTACTAATATAAGTGGGATTCTCTATTTTCTCTCCAATTTTAGGCAAATTTTATAACTAACAACTATTTATTGAGTTTGCACAAAAAACAGGCACTATGCAGGGAAGAGAATGTCAGTGATTTCAAGAAATTCCTGTGTTAATTTATGAGGCAAGACATACCTATGGAAAGATATTTCAATATATGAAGAATGGTATGTCAAATTGAGTGAGCTGTCAGTGAGTGCAAGAAATCCTGGAGAAATGGCTGGGATGAGCTAGAGAGACTTCCTGGAGGAGGAGGACTTGGATTGGGATTTGAAAATTTGGTAGGATTTAGAAAAAAAAAAA
>PISX010017236.1:28744-43990 GCA_004024625.1 Mellivora capensis | reverse complement strand
ACCCCCTGCCCTGCCCCACAACACCCTGCCTGCCTCTCTGTCTACTTGTGATCTCTGTCTGTCAAATAAATAAATAAATAAATAAATCTTAAAAAAAAAAAAGCCACAGATAAAAGCTATGTTTCTGTTCTCAAGAAATGCTACAGACATATCTATTAAAAATATTTTTTTAAATATTTTTTAATTTGTGAGAAAGAGTGAGAGAACATAAGCAGGAGAAGCAGAAGGCAGAAGCAGGCTCCCCATTGAGCAAGGAGCCCAATGCTGGACCGGATCCCAAGATCCTGGGATCCTGACCCCAGCCAAAGGCAGATGCTTAATGGACTGAGCCATCCAGGCGATCCTAAAAATCTTTTATATCCAATTTTAAGTATTCACCAACTCCCTCAGACTCATGGCCAAAATTCATGGTTAAGAGTTCCTTATTTCTGGTGTTTAATCTAAGATTATCCTGAATACTTAGTGTTGCCAGATAAAATACAGGAATTTCAGTTGAATTCAAATTTCAAAATTCAAATTTCAAATAGCAACAAATAAATAATTTTTTAGTATAAGTATGTCCTATTTAATATTTAGAAATTTACATTTAACAGAAATTCACACTTAACTGGGAGTCCTGTGTTTTTATTTGCTAAATCTGGCAATCCTACAGAAAATTTTGATTTATAGGAAGCTACTCCAACGAATTCTCTCTAGAATGCCCTGTATTAGAGATGACCTAGATTATAGCTATATGACCAGGCCCTTCAGGATAAAGTCAAATTCTAATAGTTTAACAAGAAATTGGTTATCTGTTGGCTTATTTCAAAATAAGTGGCTTTTTTTTTTAAGATTTTATTTATTTATTTGACAGACAGAGATTACAAGTAGGCAAGAGAGGCAGGCAGGGAGAGAGAGGAGGAAGCAGGCTCTCTGCGGAGCAGAGAGCCCGATGTGGGGCTTGATCCCAGGACCTTGGGATCATGACCTGAGCCGAAAGCGGAGGCTTTAACCCACTGAGCCACCCAGGCGCCCCAAAATAAGTGGCTTTAACTTGCTGTTTTATTTAAGGGGTAAAAACTGTATTGTTACAATGCAATGGTCATTAAAATAAAAACTTACATTAGTTTACATATAGTAGATTATGTAACTTTCAAAGAATTTAAGATATCTAAAATCTGGGGTATTTTGGTCCTTAAAATCAGCACTAAAATTTTAGCTAATTGGGTTTGGACAAGGATGAAGAGAATCCGTCTAGAGGTAAGTTTTCATTATTGATTATTTAAATCACCTTTATTATCAACAAAAATAATATTAAGCATTGAGTTATAGGTAGCATAATATCCTGATATAGAGGAAGCAATTTGTTACTTATGACTTTTTAGTAAATAAATAACATGCTATAGTAAATATCAAATGACAAAGATTTACAAACATTAGAATCCAAATAGGAAAACAGCAGAAACAATGATTACCATGATAGGTATGATTCTGTTACACAGGAAATGAAGGAAAAGTTATGTTAGAATCTAGTATCCCAGATACATCTGAATGGAGTCAATAAAATTAAAATTCATCATTCCATTTCAGAATTGTTCTCCTTAGTAGCTAAAGGTAAATTTTCATTTCCTTCAATGTTAACCTGTATAGGCTTTCAACAGTGGTGTGCTGATGTTTAACAATCCCTTCTTCAAGGGAAAAGACAGCCCTGATTTGTAGCATTTGCCAATTCCATGGTGGAAGTACTTTCACTATGATATCGAGTTAACGTTTTTAACAATGTGTTTGCAAAACTCCTGAAAACTTAACAGTTGGCTCTTGTGAGCCTGTAAAAGCTGTTTTAATTTCTACAAGTGTATATGATGTACTTGATTGGATTTCATAAAAAGAAAATAGAGAACGAGGTGTCCTTTTTGTTAATTATGTGTTTTTAAATTTGTCAACACAGGCAAAACCCCCACAAAAAAATAAAAACAAAAACAAATGAATGCTTTAAGAGTTTAATTAATGGAAATTTTGAATGGATTTGGGAAGGTGCACCAATCACCTGAAGAAACCTGTATGTAACCTTTGTTCTACAAGGTCTCCTTACTCTAAAGAGAATTTGCTCTAAATAAACACCTAAATGCTTTTAAAGTCACATGTTCTATAATTGGTGGGAAAGAATCAATCATCATAGAAAATCGGAAATGGGTTACCTCTTTAAACAAATCTATTCCATTTGATTTACATAAAATTTTCTGTCTTGTTTTTTTTACTTTTTTCTTTTTGCCAGGTTTCGTTAGAGCAAGTAGATAAAATGCTTCAACTAGATTCAGTAATGGGCAGCAGAATCTCCAAAGACAAAACAGTAGATGGTTTTCTTCTTTCTTTTTCTTCAGTGAGCCACTTTTGAACTATCCTCTTGAAGTTTTGAATTTCTGCCAAACTTTTGGTTAGGAAAATTGGCAGTGCAGAAGGCAGTGATGACTATTAACTCATCAGTGCCATTCTTCATTTGGCTGGCCTGGATCTGCATTCTGGCATGATCTGGTTTCTACTGTGGTTCTCCATTCAAAGCATTAAAATGGAGCTGCCAAGTACATCGTCTTGATATTCTTCCTAAAATAGTTTTAGCTTGATTGTTCAGGCCTACCTATGTTGATAATGATTCTATTTGTGGACACTTGCTGTAATTTTAAGACATAATCTTAAGACACTTAAATGGCAAGAAAGGAGTTGCTATTGTTTATACTAGAGATTTCCTTTCAATAGCAGAAATTCTATATGATTGGTAACCATATATCGGTGGGACATTGATACATGTATGCTGAGAAAGCTTTCCATATTTGAGGTGTTGATATAAAGTTTTACCTTTTTCTTTGAAAACACTTCACATTACTAACTTTATATATGGAATAAACTTGCAAAAATTTAGGTTTAAGACAAGAGACTGGCTTATGGTTGAAGGTTGATGTATTTGGGCTAGAAAATTATTCTATATTCCAGAATGCAGCAGTGAAGAATTGTTTTTTACAATCTGACTTAATAAGGGAATTCATGCAGGGAAAATTTGAAACTAGAAAGAGCTTCAGCTAAATGTTTATAGCCAAGAAACTGTAAAAGGAAATTATGTTTGAATTAATACAAGATAAAAAATACGCAAAAGAAAATGTAACACTTCAATGGCTTATCATAGAGTTCAAATATATGCCTGAAGAGAAATGGATTCAATAAAAATTATTTTCCATAATTAATAAAAAAGTAATAATACAGTGTAATAATTTTTAAAATTGCTAAGTCTGTGTAATTTGAGCTCTTTCAAATTTACTCAGCAGAGTGGCTGCATTGTAAAACTGTGGAAAGGGGAGCTTGGGTGGCTCAGTGAGTTAAAGCCTCTGCCTTAGGCTCAGGTCATGATCCCAGGGTCCTGGGATCAAGCGCTGGCTCTCTGCTCAGCAGGGAGCCTGCTTTCTCCTCTCTCTCTGCCTGCCTTTCTGCCTACTTGTGGTCTCTGTCTGTCAAATAAATAAATAAAATCTTAAAAAAAAACAACAACTATGTGGAGAAAGCTAAAATAATATTATTTCTTCCATTCCTCCTTAGTGTTGATTACCTTATAAAAAATGTAAAAGAAACAGAAACTCTGTGATAATAGATTACCAAAATAGGTCAAATAGCAAAAAGGTGTAAGATAATTGCTTTGACAGAATTTTGATTCCCTTAATGATGCAAAATATGACTTGGTGGTAGTAGCATCTGAGATAAAATAATAGACTGCTGTTATACTAAGGTGATTTGCTTTCAAGATGCAAAGTTTTATCTTTTTAAGAGAGAAAAACGATGTGTTTGAACTATTCAAGAGTGCCTTGTCATGGGTCCATAAAGAAGAAATCTTATATATATGAATAATTTAAAACCCAGTGGATTCTGTTAATGTCAAAAATCAACATTCTTGGGTGCTTGGGTGGCTCAGTTAAATGTCCGACTCTTGATCTCTGCCCAGATCATGATCTCAGGGTCCTGAGATCCAGGCAGCAGGCTCTGTGCTGAGCATGGAGACGGCTTAAGTTTCTTTCTCTTCCTCTCCCTCAGCTCTCCCAACCCATCCTGTCCCTACACTCTCAAAAAAACAAAAAGCAGACAAAAAAAAAAACCCCCAAAACCAACCCACAACATTCTTATGAACTGCCATACTAATAATATATATTTGTGTGTGACTATATATGTGTGTGTAAAACACTTCTAGATGTTTGTTAGCTAAGATGTACCTATACTATTTTAGAGATTGGTTATAGAAAGGAATACTTTGGAAGATTAATCTTTATTATTTTTATAACAAAATATAACACAAAACATACTTATTCATTTGTTGTGCTAGTTTTCACTTTTTAATCATTTTTGCCTAAAGACTGTTGAAGTAAATAGTGAATTTTAATATAAAATTTTGCAAGTTACAAATAATTATTTAAAATATTATCAATTTAAGTTGGTTATATGAATTATGTTTAAATTTTATAGCAATGTAGCATAACGGAAATTTTCTTTGAAATTTTTGGCGGAAAATCCAACTTTCTGGAGAGAAATGAATTGTTTTAAGTGTGGAGTTCTGTTCAGAAACTTCGGGAGAAGAAAAGTGTTCATCTAGGAGATAAGACTTCATGTTCATTTGGGAAATTGTGTAACAGTATGGTTAAGGATAATCTTCAATGTGAATGGTAGATTATTTTACTTTTTAAAGGGAAAGCATGCAATTTTGGCTTAAATTAGGCTCCACGTCTTAACTTTTATGACAATATTTAGATACAGTAAACCTTAGTATTGGAATGGTTCTGAATAATGAGACATCCATTTTATAACTATATTTTCCATTACTAATCTTACTTGTAACTGCTAAATGCATTCATGATGTCTAGGGAGTGAGAGGGAGAGGAGAAATGGATAGATACAAGTAATATTGAAGGAATTCTATTTGAAATAGAGGCAGTATAGAAAAATATTGGAAAAAAAAGTGTGCAGTCACTGCTTTACATACTTTTCACTGAATGGCATACTTAAGCATTTAAAACTTGGCTATTGGAGGAGAGTATTTGTGTACTTCAAGCTGGATTCTGAGAAAGGAGGCTAAGAATTCAGCAAGAATGGCGGCCTGTCAGGAAGGCACAGGTTATTTGCCTCTTCACCCCAAAAGGGATCACAGCCAAGCAAGGACAAGGATTGAAGCGGAAGGGATTGGGGCACCTGAGCAGGCCGTAGAAGGGGAGGAGTTTCAAATGTTGACACTCCGGTTCGGAGAACTTGAAGACACTCAGCTGTCATAACACTGAGGAGTACTGTGCTAGTGACTGGACTGAGGCGTGTGTGTGTGTTTAGGACACCAGCAATTAATGCTAAAGCATATGTTAGGAGCTGCTAAGTGTATCTGGTATCTAATAGTACCCGCCAAACTGGCTGATTGCAGTTAATGATTGCTCAGAAAGGCCGGGAAATTAACTCCACATAGGAAAAAGGAAATGGTGGACCTGCCTCCAAGAGTCCCATATTCCGAGTGAGAGGTCCCTGAAGTTCCAAGAGACTCTCTGCACTACCGGAGAGGAATCTGGTTCCCGTTCAGCCCCCACAGACGAGGTGCCCATTCCTCCGCGGGGACAACTCACCGCTGGGGCAAGCTCGGTTCTTTCCTGCAGGTGACAGCTCGCCTCGCATTGGTCCATGTCTTTCATCTCTTGTTATGGCAACATTCCATAATGAATGTTGAAAGATCTGCCTCTTACGATTTCCTGACAGAACTTACAAAATTGCAATGTTTTATTAAAAATAGAATCGGGGCACGTTGCTTTCACATTTGACGTTCAACCTCTACACATTTTGGTGATGCCCAAGATCACCTTACCAATCAAGACTTAAAGAAAAAGCAAACCACAAATGTCCGACCACGTAAACCCAAAGATTTGTAGGAGGCATCTATGTCAGGATTTCTCCCAGGTGGAGGGAGCAAGAGGCAGGAAGGGAGGGTGACTGGAGTTGCCTCATCTAAGGGGTCTCAGGGTAGAGAAGCGTGGTGGGCGTCTTTCCCTTCTCTCCCTACACCTTGGAGGCACAGATGCGAGTGGCGGACGGCGGTGGAATTGTCCGAGTCCCAAGGGGCAGGCGGGAAGAGACCTATCTGGGGTGAACCAGCAAAGTAGAAGACCCTTCCGCGAGGGGATTCGCCCGCGGAGGCCGGGCGAGCGCGGGTCCGCCACGATCCCAGGGTGCACCGCGCCCCGCCCCCTCCCCTCTCCGCGTCCCGCCTCCCCTCGGCCCAAGGCCCCCTCCCTGCCGGCTCCGGGAGGCGGGGATGCGGCGTCGGCGGCGGCTTCTCCAGTCGCGTCTTTCTCACTCACTGGGGAGCCCGGCGGTGGCGGCACCTTCGGAGGCAGAGCGGCGGAGCAGCGAGCCTGTCGGCCAGCCAGTAGGAGGTCGAACAGACTAAGGGCATATCCGACAGACGGACGGACAGCGAGCCGCCAGACGGCCCGAGTCGCCTCAAGTTCCGCCATGAGCTGGGGCACAGAGCTGTGGGTGAGTCCGGGTGAGGGGCGCCCCGCGCGGACTCGCGGGCTGGGCAGGCGCCGCTGACCGTCGGCGCACGGAGCCCTTTGGGACATCCCCGCCCCTGGCGCTAGCGGAGGGCGGGGGTTCCACTCTTCTTTGTGTGCAGACCCCTCTTCCCTCTCGGCCGGGGTTGAGTGGTTGCTGGTCTGCGCTCCCGCCTCTGCCGCTGCGGCGGGCTGAGGGCAGCGCCTTGGACAGCGGGTGGAGCGGCCCGCGGGCTCCCGCGTCCCCGCCACCCTCTCCCTTTCCCTGTCTCTCCTCCGTCTTCACTTTCCGGACGCCTGGCTCGTTGCCGGGCGGCGCTCCTCTCCCTTTGTATCTCTCCGCCCGGAGGCGGGGAGGGGGTCCATTGTCCCGAAGTAGCACCGTTCCCAGGCGGGGAGGGGCCCTGCCGGGGCCCCCTGCTCCCGCAAGGGTCCCCGGGGCGAGGGCGTCGCCGGGCCAGGACCGCGCCGGGAGCCTGGAGGCGCCGCCCACCGCCCTCGCCCCAGGTAGGGGGAGCCGGGCGGCTTTGTTTCGAGCCCGGCCTCCAGCCAGCCAGCCCCGGCCTACAAACCCATTTTCCTCTGGCTGTCTGTGTGCCCCGAACCCGCGCGTGGCTTTGGGGACTCCGGCTGGGCTATCCCCGGCTGTTACCTTGGGCTGGGGGTGGGGTGGAGATTTGCTTTTGGAATTTAAATTAAACTGATGGGTCGACGGGGTAGCCAATTTTGCCCAAAGGAGCGTAGGGCTTCCCGATTGCTTTACTTCCCCTTCCGCTGTTCTTTATTTTCACTCGTTCTCCCCGTTTTCTTTCTTTTCTCCTCGCCTTTCTTGGGCGCTGAAGGTTTCAGACAATGCCCAGTGTCTGGCCAAGGTGCGGGTGGACTGTAATAGGTCGGAGAATTCACTCGCGATGCAGCTTCGCGAGGGTGGAGGTGTGGAGGGCAGTGATTTCTCAGGTGCTGCCGAGGGACCCGGGGCGTGGGGGCGCTGTCCCGAGAGCTGCATGGTTTCAGCCACTCCTCTTTTTATCCCACCTGTGCACATTTTCCGTGCCTTTTGTTAACGAGGATCTGGTGAAACCCGGAGAAAGAACTTCCTGGTCTCCACAGGAGAATGTAGGATGCGAATGAAGGTAGATTGGTTAATTGAAGGGCAAATGTTTTCTTCGGTTATTTTGCCCCTCTTACTCACACGCTGGGAATCTTAGAACTGAAAGAGACTTGGAGTTCATCTAGTAGAACACTTAGCCCAGGAATCTCCTGCAACGTTTACAAGTGTTTGCCCAGTCTGTAAACACATTACTCAAGAGAAAATAACTCAGACACTCGTTTCTTAGATAGCATTAATTGTTCTTACATTAGAGAGGATTATATAGTAAATGAATTATGTAAAATTTAACCCTTTACTTTAGATTCTCAGGCATTATTGGTCTTTTCCCTTTGATTTTGTACATTTTGTAATTGATTATAGTGCGTCATCAATTAAAGTAGATATAGTTTTTTCATTTTTATAATTAGAAAATATTTTTATTTTTACATACTTTTAAATGATACGTTTCAGAGGAAGCAAAAATGTACTCAGAATATTTCTTTTAAAGTACACATAGGAAGAGTAGAGTAATATTTAGATTTAACTTTTAGATTTAAGAAGCACTTTCTATCATACTACAGAAAAACAGTTTTAAGGAGAAACAGTATTTTACTGAAAATTAAAATGCGATTTTTAAAAGTTTTTTTAAGTTATAATTTAAGAATATAATGCATTCAGAAGTGATGAGCAGTCCTCCACCATCTCCCGAAACTTGGTTACTTTCAGCATTTGAATAGTTTCTCAGCAATTTGGAAAGGTAAACTGTAGAAGAGATGGGAATTTCTGGTAACTAAAAATTGTTTTGTATCCTTTGGAAATTATGAAAAAAGATTTTAAATTAAGTTTCCTCTTAATATTTAATGCACCATGTTTTAAAGTTTTTAGTGGTTTTCGGATTTGAGGGAAATATTTGTTAGAAACTAAATGATAGAGGATCAACTAGTATCATCTGATGCTCAAACCTTAAATAAATAGAAGTTGGTGTAAAGGGCTATTGTTAGGACCAGAAGAGACCTTAGAAAATTTTGACTGGACTTCCTGTTTTTACTGTTCTGTTTTGAATAAGGATATTGTGCTTCCAGTGGATTGTAACAAACACCTGTACTGTGCTCTTGTCATTGAGGAATTTGAGGTTGGGAGAGTTCTCTTGAAATTCTGAATTTAAAAACCAGTTCTAATTTTTTCATGTTTAGGATCACGTTACTATCCCATAGGTTTAATTGGGAACATGTTGTTACAAAAATATGAATGCAGTTATGCACTGAAACTTGTTTTTTTCTTATATTCTTTGGAGTTTCATTGATATTTTAATGCTTCTTAAGTCTTATGTTAAATTTGAGAATAAAGTAATAAAATAGAGAACCACTTTATACTGACTCTGGGGGAGAACTAATAGTGATAGACTAATGGGTTATGTCAGACTTGTGTGGTTGTGAGGGGATACGAATTAACTGGTACTAGATTTATGCTCTGGTTTAAAGTACTTCAGGTGTTCCAAATGAGCGTTTAAACATTGAATATATGCTAGAGACTTCTGGGTTCTGTGTCCTGGGTAATATCAAACAAAGAGATGACAGTGTCTTCATTTCTTCAAGCTGCAATGTAATTAATTATAAGATAGCATCTTAAGTGTTGTTTATTGTGTTGATTTTTTTTTAATTATCACAGGAAGAATGGTTGGATCAAAAAGAGGCCAAATATGAATCAATTATTTCACAAATCAGATTTTGTCATTATTAGCCCCTTTTACAAGGGAAAATTAGAGTTGGAGAAGTTCTGTGTTCAGTCAATAAGTTTTATTTATTAGGAGATACTTTTATGATGGTTTGAGGAGCCAAATTTTGCCAGAAAAAAAAATCCGTGTATGGATTGTGAGTGTGTATATAGATATGAAAAAAATATGGCTGAGCACATTAAATGCATATCATGATTTATTCAGAAATTTGCTCCCCAGGGAAAGTGAGGTGACTCTTCTGGAAGCTAGAAGGTAGCTTCCAATATCTTGACTTAATTTGTTGGGTCTTTTTTTTTTTTTAAGATTTTATTTATTTATTTGGCAGAGAAGGACACAGTGAGAGAGGGAACAGAAGCGGGGGGAGTGGGAGAGGGAGAAGCAGGCTTCCCGCAGAGCAGGGCCCTGGATCATGACCTGAGTTGAAGGCTGAGGCTTAATGACTGAGCCACCCCAGCGCCTCATTTTGTTGGGTCTTAAAAACCTTTCTTATGCCTTAGTTTCCTGATCTATGTGCTTTTTGGCCCTTAGTTTTAAGAGTATGTAATTTAAAAGCCATTGTTATTTTCGTTAAATTATTAGTTAAATGCATTTGACAAAACTTATGCTCTCTTTTTAAAAAATATTTTATTTATTTATTTGAGAGAGTATAAGCGAGAAAAAAAGAGTATAAACAGGGAGAGGGGAAGACTCCCTGCTGAGCGGAAAGCCTTACTCAGGGTTTGATCCTGGGCCTATAGTCTGGTGATTTGAGCCAAACCCCCCTCATGCTCTTTTGGATGATAGATTCATTGGATACCTCCAGTATTAACCCTTAATGCTTCTTTATCTTTATCCTTATAGCATTTATTTAATATCTGTGCTGGGGGCGCCTGGGTGGCTCAGTGGGTTAAAGCCTCTGCCTTTGCCTCGGGTCATGATCTCAGGGTCCTGGGATTGAGCCCCACATCGGGTTCTTTGCTTGGTGGGAAGTCTGCTTCCTCCTCTCTCTGCCTGCCTCTCTGCCTACTTGTGATCTCTGTCAAATAAATAAATAAAATCTTTTAAAAATCTGTGCTGTAAGTGTACCAGACTTAAGAGTCTTGGAATATAGAACTGGATTAATCTCTTTGTTTTCACTGACAAAACAATGCCTATAGGTGATCACGCATGTTTTGCCCAATTGAATTAATAGTTCATTACTTAGGATATTGATTACTGATTAAAAAGTGCATCCTGGAGGAAGTCTTTATGGTTCTGAAGGCCTTTGTAAGTGATGATAGATTAAGTGGTCTAGATAACAGTTTGAGAATGTCCAAATAAGTTGAAACCAAGATTATGAAGTTAAGGTTTACTGTTTGGCTCAAAAACTTTTACAGCTGGGGAAAAACTGACCTAAAGGGAGTTCTTTGACTTTACCTGACTTACAGCTCTGTGATGTGACTACAAAAATAGCTGATGAAATGTTAGACCACATTAATAGATTTGTCTAGAAAACAGCAGTGTAGTTCCATTGTAGTCCATTGTGGTTAGACTATTCTGTAATATTGACTTGAGCATTACTTCACGTTTTTTAGAAAATCTATGCACCTGTGTGGAGGAGTTTGACAATGAAAACTACTTGTTAATTAATTTTAATGGTATTGCTTTTTTCAAAGGCCATGAAATTGCTGTAAGAATTTAAATTAAACAATAAAGTAACTGTTGAGCGTCTGTTATGGGGAAGCACTGTGAATGTATGGTGAAATTTATGAAGGTTTATAATATCAGTCCTGCTGTGAGGAAACAGAGTCATTTTAAGGTGATACTCTTTCCTAACTCCAAAATACTCCTCTGTGTTGGCATCACTGTCCAGAATGTCTTATGTTGATCAGTTCCTCTGATCCCCCCCTTTTTTCCAGAGTACACATTCTGGATAATATCTTTCTTATGGGACTACCACTTTATGTTATAG
The DNA here is from genome assembly GCA_004024625.1 of Mellivora capensis. Classification (NCBI taxonomy): domain Eukaryota; kingdom Metazoa; phylum Chordata; class Mammalia; order Carnivora; family Mustelidae; genus Mellivora; species Mellivora capensis. The sequence continues at coordinate 32,696 of PISX010017236.1, read as the reverse complement.
TTATTTCTTGTACATTCAAACCTTTGGAAAATAGTCCTGGTATAAATATGTTATATTCCATTTTGTTGATAGAAATTGTTGTGTTCAACATTGTATTACAGCCCTTGTTCTTAGTTAAGGAGGCTGAGAATTAATCAAGACACCTGTTTATGCCACCATTTTATCCTGACTATATTAAGGTGGAAGCTGGAGAATGGCCTTTGACCTCTGCATTTGGTGCTTCCTTAAACCACTCAGTTCCACTCCCCTTCCCCGGCCTTTATTTTGGAACAGTTACACTCTTTCTTCCTCTCCCTGTCTATAAATGTGAGTTTGGCTGGATACTTAAAAGCCCATTTTAGGGGCGCCTCAGTGGCTCAGTGAGTTAAAGCCTCTGCCTTCGGCTCAGGTCATGATCTCAGGGTCCTGGGATCAAGCCCCGCATCTGGGCTCTCTGCTCAGAGGGGAGCCTGCTTCCTCTTCTCTCTCTGCCTGCTTCTCTGCCTACTTCTGGTCTCTGTCTGCCAAATAAATAAATAAATAAATCTTAAAAAAACAAAACAAAACAACAAACCTATTTTACCAGGGTGCCTGGGTAGCTCAATCGGTTGATCATCTGCTTTGGCTCAGGTTGTGGTCCTGGGAACAGGCCACATGTGGGGGCTCCTTGCTCAGCGGGGAGTCTGCTTCTCTTCTTCCCCCCTACCATGCTCACTCTCTCTCAAATAAATGAATACAATCTTTTTTTTTTTTAAGATTTTATTTATTTATTTGACAGACAGAGATCACAAGTAGGCAAGAGAGGCAGGCAGGGAGAGGAGGAAGCAGGCTCTCTGCGGAGCAGAGAGCCCGATGTGGGGCTCGATCCCAGGACCCCGGGATCATGACAGCCGAAAGCAGAGGCTTTAACCCACTGAGCCACCCAGGCGCCCCAATGAATAAAATCTTTTAAAAAACAAATCTATTTTACCTACTTTTTCCTATAAATGAGCCCCTGTTTGCAGGCAAAAAATAAGAGAATGGTAATTTATAACTATGGCACCTACAGGTGCTGTCTTATTAGTCTTCAGTCTTTAAACATTTTTAGCTCAGCATAAAAGAAAAATTCTGTTTTGGGGAACATAGTTATACCTACAGTGTATTAAAAACTAGTGGGAAAAGATTATATAAAGATGTTGTTTTATAGGAAACAAAAGCTATTCCATGTATTAGTCCAAGCTATGTATATCAGATATAACAAAAAGATACTTGGCATGGGCTTTGGAATAGGAAGGTTTTGCATATACACGCCTGAGTTCCTAGAGGGCAGAGATCGTGTCTTATTCATTGCTTAATCATTGTCTGATTCATTGCTGTATTTTCCCTGTCAGCACACTGCCTGGCATAGAGCCTGATGCTACTCAGATCTTTAGTAAATGTTTGTTGGATTGACTTGAGTGTAGTGGTTAGGTTTGGCTTGAAATTGAGTATATGGGATGGCTGAAAGTAGTGATGCAGGGTAGATTGGGACCAGGTTAAGAGGCTGATTTGGCTGAGTGCTTGATTTACACTCATGAACAGGAGAGAGAGAGAGAGAGAGGTGTTATTTATTTATTAGCATATAATAAACTTGATTTTTAGACCATTTAAAAATCCACAGAAGGAAGTTGTAGTTTGTGTTAGCAGAAGGAATTATTTCTTCCTTCTGAATGCTTTGGCGGCAGAAGGAAGAATCCCCCTGGGTAATAAAAGATGAAAGTTTATTTTATCACCTCTGCAAGAATATTTGAAGGGTGTTTGTTCTTTTAACAGTATGTTATTGGTCTTGATACCAGTTGTATTTTTTAAATATATGTTATTTCTGCAGTTTATACTGTTTTCCCTTCTCTCCCTTATCTATGAGTTAATATTTTTACTTCTGTATCAGTTTAGTTCCAGTGCTTTTTCTGAGGCTGAGAGGTGTTCATTGGTAAATGTAGTAAGTTTTGATCCTACCACTTTTTCTCTGAAATAGTTTCATGTGTTGATTTATGCACTGATTTTCTCATATAATAAAGATATTTTGGAATATTATCAGGTATCACCTTTAATTGGTGGTAGAATGGTAGATGCTTTAAAATTGCATATTGTGCTTAAAAATCTGTTGATATAGTTAATTTAATATTGTCACCTGTGCTTTTAAGCATTTTCCTTTTTTCCTATAATTTGTATTCTGTGATTACTTTTACTGGATTTTTATTGACTAGTTCTTTAAAACCACCTCTTTTACACCATAGGGAGCTGCTGTAAGGCATTGTAAGATAATATCTGATTGCTTTTTGTAATGTAGGATTCAGCATTTAGAGTTTGTATGGAGCCCAAGAGAAAGAAATCTAGAATACTAAGAATAAAAGTTTTTGTAAAATGTGCCTATTGAATCCAGATTAGTTATTAATTTGGGGGGCTTAGGAACCATTTTTCCTTAAGTTCTTATTAGAAAACTAATCATCAGAGTTTCATAGTGTCTCATTTGTTGTAGTTTGAAAAAATATAAATGTTTATAGAGTCAGATTTTCCTGTTTTTCCCACACCATTATTTTGTTTCCACAGTAGAAATCATCTGTTTTGTTCCTGCTGTATCCTTGCTGTATACCTAATTTGTACATAGGGAATGGGCATATAATAGGCACTGAAATACTTGTTGCATGAGGAAATCAATAAATTGCTATAACTCATCAGATTATGTTTTGAATACTAAGGGTATTTAGGCATTTTCCCCCAGCATGTATATTTCTTACATCTTTGTTTAACTTTAGGGATCCTTTGTTTGTTTTTACTTGAACTCATGACTCTGAGATCGAGTCGATGCTCTACTGACTAAGCCAGCCAGGTGCCTCTTTACGGAACGTTTTTATAATCTGGAAATATAACTGATTGTACTTATTCATATGAAATTTTTCTCTTTTAGGTTTGGAATTCTCATTTCCTTGGTTGGGAACAAATGATTTTTTTTTTAGTGATAGCATATCTTATGACCCTTTGGATTCTAAAGTTTTTGTTTTGTTTTAAATTTATTTATTTGTCAGAGAGAGAGGGAGAGTGAGCACAGGCAGAGTGGCAGGCAGAGGCAGAGGGAGAAGCAGGCTCCCTGCCGAGCAAGGAGCCCTATGTGGGATTCGATCCCAGGACGCTGGGATCATGACCTGAGCCGAAGGCAGCCGCTTAACCAACTGAGCCACCCAGGCGTCCCTCTAAAGTTCTAAAGTTTTTTTAAATTACTGGAGAGAGAGGGTTCACGGGCACGCACACACGTGAGAGGCAGAGGGAGAAGCAGACTTCCCGCTGAGCAGGGAGCCTGAGGTAGGGCTCCTTCCCAGGACCCTGATATCATGCCCTTAGCTGAAGGCAGACACTTGACTGACTGACAGCCACCCAGGCACCCTGACCCTTTGGATTCCGAAAATGAGAACAGTTAACATTCTCTTAGTCATGTAAGGATAATGTAAATTGTCTGAGACTTAATGAATAGGGAAAACATAAAAGATTGGTTTTTGGTGAGTACAAGTGCTGATTCTGAGAGATTATTGATGAATGTTAGTGGTGATTAGTCTTTTTCCATTAAAAATATAAAAATCAAAATTATTGAAACAGCTGTGGTATTTTTTCTTAAAGATTTTATTTATTTATTTGACAGAGAGAGGAAGAGTATAAGCAGGGGGAGGGGCAGAGGGAGAAGCAGGCTCCCCACTGAGCAGGGAACCCAATGCAGGACTTGATCCCAGGACCCGGGAATCATGACTGGAGCTGAAGGCAGCCGCCCAACCAACTGAGCCACCCAGGCAACCTGAAACAGCTATGGTATTTTAAATAGCTTTTGAATAAATATATACTAGGGGCGCCTGGGTGGATCAGTGGGTTAAGCCTCTGCCTTTGGCTCAGGTCATGATGTCAGGGTCCTGGGATAGAGCCCCAAATCGGGCTCTCTGCTCAGCAGAGAGCCTGGTCCCCCCCCCCC
>PISX010017236.1:0-28644 GCA_004024625.1 Mellivora capensis | reverse complement strand
CATTTTTTAAAAGTCTCATTCAGATATAACATACATTAAAGTGTACAAATCTTACATGTACAAAATTAAGTTGTTTTTTTTTTAAATGAACACACTCCTGTAATTGCCCCTAGGATCAGGATACAGAAGTTTCCTTCATGCCATTTCAAGTAAATACCTGCCCAAAAGTAACCACTATTCTGACTTGTATTGCCTTTGATTACTTTTGTAGGTTTTTTAAACTTCACATGAGTGTATATTCATGCAGTATATATTCTTTTTCATGTCTTCTTTCATTTAACATGTTGTGTGTGGGAATCATCCTTTATGGTTAGTTTGTGGTGTTCAATGTTATGTATACGATTTATGTTTTCCTCCATGTGCTTGAGGTCACTCCTAGTCTGGGATCATCTTAAAACAAATTCAGGGCTAGAAATTCCTTTGTGTGGTTGTTGGGCTTTAATTTCTGCCCCCATATCTTGTGCTGTGTTATCAAAACAAAGATCCTGATTTTCAGGATTGGCAAACATCCTCAGGTCAAATGTAGCTTATATGCTTTTCTCCCTCCCACCCCCTTTTTGAGTTCTAATTTTTTGCTTGTGACTTTGTAATTTCTTGTTATCTTGACTTGTATTTTGATGCTTTACATTTTTGAAATATATTTTTATCCATATTTTAAAGTTGTTAATCTAGTAGAATAGTGATAGGTGATCCAAAAAACTTAGTCTGCTACTATTGGAAACTGAAAATTGTTACATTGAGTTTTTAATTATTTTGCTATTGTGTTTTTAGTTTCTAAGAGCTGTTCTTTGTTGTTGTTGTTGGTTTTTTTTTTTTTTTCAGTGTACTTTTTTCCCTTTTTTTCTTTTTTAAAGTAGTTTCCATGCCCAGTGTGGATCTCAGTGTGGAGTTTGAACTTATGACGCTGAAATCAAGAGTTTCATGCTTAACTGACTGAGCCACCCAGGAGCCTGTTTTCTGAATGTACTTTTTTTTTTTTTTTTTTACTGCCCCCCCTTTTTATCTGAATGTACTTTTAACATAGCATCCTCTACTTTTCTTAGTTCTTTGTGAATACCAAAAATAGGTTTTTTTGTTTTATTGTGTTTAGTTTTCTTATCCCTGCATAATATTTGTAGCCTCTAAGTTGCTTTTTTCCTCTTTTTGCTAGTTTTGGTTCTTGTTTTTCTTGTTAGAGACTTTCCTTAAATATTTTGTGATCCCAGGATCCTGGAAAGATGTCTCTCAAGATTAGGGCTTACTGAGTTCTGATATGCCCTACCTATTAAGTTTAGGGCTTGGGCTGTTTGAAGTTTTTGATCCCTTTAAGGGTTTTTGCTTAGTAGATCCCCCTGGCATTGTTCATATCTTCTACCTCCTTTCCAGTCCTATTGTGAAAGCTCTATCTACTGAGCAAATCAGGTGTCTGAAAGCAGAGTCTTGAGAGATTTGTATACGCACGTTTATAGCATTATTCACAGTAGCTGGAGGGCAGCAGTCCATGTATTAATCAACAGATAAATGGATAAGCAAAATAATGGTATGGAATGTTATTAAGCTTTAAAAAAGAAAGAAATGCTGACATAGGATGCAAAAATGGATGAACCTTGAGGACATTATGGTAAATGAAATAAGCCACACAAAACCATTACTGTTTGATTCCACTTGCATGAGGTACCTCGAGAATTCACATTCATAGAGACAACATAGGATGGTGGTTGCTGGGGCAGAGGGGAGGAGGGAATGAGCAGTTATTGTTTAATGGGTGTAGTTTTAGTTTTGAAGATGAAAAGAATGCTGATGGATGGTGGTGATGGTTGCACAATATGAATGTACTTAACACTGAATTGTACAATTAAAAATGATTAAGATGGTAAGTTTTATATTTTTATTTTCGTCCACCGATATATATATCTCTTCATCCATATCCCCTGTGCTGTTACCTGTTCATCCCTCCCTATACCCAACTACTGATTTTTTTTTTTTTAATGGGCTTCTTTTTAAATGAGAAGTTTTAGGTTCACAGCCTAGTAGAGCATAAGGTAGAGATTTCCCATATGTCTTCTGCCCCCAGGTATGCATAGCTTCCCCCTTTATCAGCATCTTCCACCACAGTGGTACATATGCCACAATTGATGGACCTACATTGACAGATCATTATTATCCAAATCCATAGGTTACGTTAGGGTTCAGTATTGATACTGTACATTCTATGGATTTAGGCAAATGTGTAATGACATAGCCACCATTCTGATATGATAAAGAGTAGTTTCACTGCTCTAAAAATCCTTTGTGCTCCATCTATTAATTCTCCCTTCTTTCTAACCTCTGACTACTGATCTTTCTTTGGAGTTTGATCAACCTTAAAGCCAGTACCCATTAGGAGTAACTTTCTTTCTTGCCCCCAACCTCAGTTTTAGGAAATCACTTATCTACTCTCTTTTGCTACTCATTTGCTTATTCTGGACATATCATATAGATGGAGTCATAGAATATGTGGTCATTTGTAACTGGAACTTTTCAATAAGCATTATGTTTTCAAGGCTTATCTATGTTATAGAGTATATCGTTAAAATTCATCTTTTTCATTACTCAATAATATTCCGTTGCTTGTATTTACCACATTTTATTAACCTCCTTATCAGTGTATGGACATTTGGGTTGTTTCTGCTTTTGGCTCTTATGAATAATGTTGCTATAAATATTTGTGGATAAGTTTTTGTGTAGACATAAGTTTTTATTTCTCTTGGGCATATAATTTGTGGAATTGCTGGGTTATATGGTAACTCTGTGTTTAACTGTTAGAGGAATCCCAAACTTTTTGCATTTTACATTCCCACCAGCAAAACAGGAGGATTCTGATTTCTTCACATCCTTGTCAGAGCTTGGTATCATCTGACTTTTTCATTATAGCCATCATAGTGGGTATGAAGTGATACCTCATTGCAGTTTTGATATGCATTTACTTTATTGACAGATGATGTTGAGCATCTTTTCATGTGCATTTATATATCTTTGGAGAAATGTCTTTTAGCTTCAGTTCTTAATGTTCACCTTAATTTGCTGTGGTAGTATGTTATTAGTAAAATATAAGTAAAAACCAGTATTGATGGCTATAGTACTGTATTGAGAAAAAAAGAAATTTAATTGCAGTGCTAAGATGGTACTGTGTTTATATTTGATGTTTCTCATTGAACTTGTCAGCCACTCTTTCATACAAAGAGATGTTTGATTTTGGCATTTAGTTTGAGAAACTTAAAATCCAAGTGTAAGTGTTAGTTCTGCTCTCTTTTTGGTTTAAGAAACCTTTCAGCTAAGTGGCACTCCACTTGAAAGCACTTGTCATTGTCAAGTAGAGACTTTATGTTGTTTCATCTCAGTAGTTTCAGCCATGAAAGGCTAAGAAAGGTGGGGTCTAGGAGATATTTAAAAATAATGTAAACTTCTGTATAATTCATACATGACCTTTTGAATTTTGAATTTTACTACAGAATTTAGTTAATGTCTGGAACTAAGATAGCTTTGCTTTGCAGATCTAAGAAGACTAATGGGAATATTTTATTTTTTAGGAATTTTTTTTAGGGATGAAAATTAACATGCTGCAGTATTTATTTACTTTTTATTTTACTTATTCTGTTGTAAATAGAATGTTAGTTGTTAACTGAAGTCACAGTTTTGTTTTTCTTAGTATTTTGACTATGTTATCCAGGTCGAGTACCTAGCTATGTGGTTTTTGTTTTTGTGTTTTTCTTTTTTTCTTTTCCTCTATCCTAATTGTTTCTTGGTTAGGTAAAATGTATATCTCTTTCTGCATTCCATTTCTGATAGTCCAAAGGATATTGTTTATTTTTTGGATTTCATACCCTTGAACAACATGGCTCCTTTCTAGTTTCACTCAGCTTTTGACTATTTGGCCAGTTTGCCCTGGAGATTCTGATTCATTAAGTTGTGGGGATGTTGGTTAGTCAGCCACCTGGAGTTTTATAAAACTTTGCTGGTGATTGTGGCTCTTACTCTGGCTGAGAAACATTGTTGTTAATTAGCAGACCTTAAAACTAACTGGGTGACCATTAGAATCATCTGGGAAATTTAAAGGCAGTAATAACAAAACAAACTCCCAAATTCTGCTCTAACCTCCATGATCAGAATCTGAAATATTTTTCTCCATTAAAAGAAACCAGAGTTCCCTGGAGAAATAACTAATTCCAGGGCTGGGGCAGGGAGAGTACAAGATGAGCCTGAACTTTCTTGTTCTACAGGTAAGGAAGTGCTCAAAGAATGGTGAGGACATATCAAACAGATGGCAGCTTAAAGGGGCTTCCACTGGCCAAACAGTTTAAGTATCAAAATAAATAATGATGTTATGAATGATAATCCTTGGAATAAAATAGGAACCCATGAGTCCATACGACAAAAATAAATGAATAAATTGCAAATTTGATGAAAAAGAAAATTCATAGTTTCACGTTAATCACAAAGGCAAAAGGAGTGCTTTACAGAGCACTTGGTAGTTATCACTTTAATCAAGTGACCAGTTAGCATCACCGGTAATGGGACTAATTGAAGTCATGTGCCACCTGACTGAAGTCAATGAGGAGACTGCATCATTTCCTGCCGAGATGCTTAATCTGAATAATGGGGAAAGAGCAAACAAACTCGGAATTGATGGTCATCATACAAAATAACTGGCTTGAAACCTTCAAAAGTGTCAAAGGCATTAAAGATAAGGAAAGACTAAGGAACTGTTACAGATTGAAAGACACTAAAGAAACATGACAGTATTGGCACATACCATTCTAGACCTGGTCCTGTAGTTTTAAAGGACATTGTTGGACCAATTGAAAAAACTTGAATGCAAGGTCTGAGAATTAGATAGCAATATTACATCATTGTTAATTTTCTGATTTTGATAGTTACATTTTCATGTAGGAGAATTTCCATGTTTTTAGAAAATACATAGTAAAGAATTTGGGGGTGAGAAAAGTAAATGGGAGGTGCGAGAAGTAGAAACAGCAAGTACACAACTCTCTGTGGAGGAATTTGCTAAGAAAGGAAATAAAGTGGGACTAGGTGGGGAAATGGAGTAACAGACTTGTTTTTTGTTTTTTTTACACGGGTGATATTAATGGAATGTATGTTTATGGTGAATAGGAAAGATCTAGAGGATTGGGGAATTGATAATGTGGAAGAGGGTACAATTTCAGAATGTACTGGAGTAAGAAATGGCATGGGGTCAGTGCCCAAATGAAGGAATTGATCTTAGGACCAGGGACCAAAAGAGCAGAGAAGAAGGTAGAGCACAGACTGATAGTTTAATAATGTGAAGATGAGGTAATTATAGATTGCTTCAATTTTCCTAGTGAAAATATAATCTAAATTAGTAGTTGAGAATGAGGGAAGATGGCACTGAAGGTTTCATGAGCAAGAGGAAGTAGCAAGTTGTGAAGAGTAGGAGAGTAGACAGACCAGGAAAATGTAGTGGGATTAAAGGGCAGCCCTGAAGGCCCTCCTGAGTTTTGTGGTCAAAAATTTCAAAGTGAGACCAAGTAATATGGATGGCTGTTTTTCTCCACCTCTGTTCAGTTGACTCAATACAGGCCTGCGGACAACTGTATGTTATCGGGGTTGAGTTTTATCAGAACTACAACAAAGCAAGAGAAGGGCAAAGGAGTTGAGGATGCTTGCAACGGAATGATTATTGTGATAGACCAAATGAGACTACTTAACACTGACCCTCTCCCCCTTGATGTTTTATCAGAAATGGGTATTTACTTTACATTGGCTTATTACATCTAAGACTTATGAAAAGAGGCAAGTTGGGTTCTCTCCAGCAGTAACTGACTTCCTCCCTCCACAGTGCTAACTGTATTAAGATTATTCATTTAGTACATTGAAGAATGTTTGGAAGTCCAAAGAGTTCAGTTAAAACACTGAGTAAATTTTAAAGATTTTACTGGCTTTTTCCAACAGTTCATGAGTCAGGCACGATCCAGCCTAGCAGATAGAAAGGATCTCTGAGTTGCTGTACAAAATGAGAGTTTTATAGGCAGAAGGGAGCAGAAACAAGGAAGTTACACTAGTCAAAATAGCATATTGGTTATTGCAAGGTTTCCTTTAGGGGATAACAGGGGTCTATCAGGCAGATTATCTAACTAATGCTGATCAGGTGATTCCTGATTGACCAGTTTAAAATTTCATTTCTGGGAGAGCCAACACTGTAAGTCTCAGTTTGGTTATGTGAGACTTAGCATAAACAAATCCATTTTGAGCTGGTTGTCTTGTTTTTAACATCCCTTGTTGCCTTTATCCTGAGGCAGAAACATTAAATGGTATATCTCTGGATATGTTAAAATTTTGAAATTGTTAAATTCTCAGATTGTGTTTCCTTGTACTAAAAATGTTTATCATGGAGATCAAACATCTCCCTTACTACTGGTTTTCAATATTTAATGCACATTTCCAATTCCAGGTTTTGGCTGCTGTCATCTTCTCTTTAACATCTGACCCAGAGTCTCATCACCCCATTTTCTATTCTTTAAAGTTTAACTTAAAGTTCTCTTGGCTTTGTCTCATTTGTGTGTGTTTTAAACCTGTAAAGGCTCATAAGGGGGACACCCTGCTTCTCTCATGTGCCCTTTGTTACCTAGGTCACCTCAGAGCATTCCTGTTCCCTTATGTAGTTTTCAGATAATTTCTGGGGTTCCAATCTTAAGATTACCAGTGTATCTTCTAGAAGGAGCATAGACTATGTTTCTCAAACTTAGCTGTATTGACATTTGGGCAGGGTAATTTTTTGTTGAGGCAGAGTAGGAGCTGTCTGTGTACCATAACAGGTTTGACAGCATCCCTGGCCTCTACCCACAAGATACAAGTAGCAATCCCCACTCCCTCTTCTCACCGTTGGGACATCCAAAAAGGTCTCCAGGGACTCCTGAGTGGTTCAGTAGGTTAAGTGTCAGACTGTTGATATCAGCTCTTGATCTCAGGGTCATGAGTTTAAGGCCTGCTTTGGGCTCCATGCTGGGTGTGGAGCCTACTTAAACAAAAATGTCTCTAGACATTCTCAAATGTCCCTTGGGGGGAGGGTCAAAATTAACCCTAGCTGTCAAATGTCCCCTGGGTGGGGAGGGGTCAAAATTGACCCCAGCTGAGAACCATATAGTGAACTGTTGAACATTTTTCCTTCCTTCCTTCTTTCCTTCCTTCCTTCCTTCCTTCCTTCCAAGTACACTCCATGCCCAGCATGGAGCCCACTGTGGGGCTTGAACACGACCCTGAGATTGAGACCTGAGTTGATAATCAAGAGTCCCACGCTTAACAGACTGAACCACCCAGGTACTCTATGTTGAACTTTTAATAAAGATTGTGAATCTGCCTTCCAAGTCTGACATACATACAACCTGTATGTAGTAATTTAGATTTTCAGAAATAGTTGGATATGAGTGTAAGTTGTGTAAATCTTAAATCATTTTAAGCGAACTGGTTGAAGGTATCTTTAATATGATAGTAGGACATTGATAGATTTTTACTGAGCTGAAATAAATGAAAACAGCTTATTCTCAAAGAAATCTGCTAGTGAGTTCTTAAAGCAATTAATTTGTCCATTTAGTTTTTGTAGTTTAAAAAACTCTGAATTTCTTCAAAGAAATTGCATATACAGGAACGCCTGGTTGGCTCAGTTGGTTAAGTGTCTGCCTTCCGCCCAACTCATCCCAGGTTCTGGGATGAATCCTGAATTAGGCTCCTTGCTTAGCAGGGAGCCTGTTTCTCCCTCTGTCTGCCACTCCCCCTGCTTATATTTGTTCTCTCTGACAATAAATAAATAAAATCTTAAAAAAAAAAACAAAACCAAGAAAAGGATTCAAATTATTTAAAAAAAAAAAAAAAGAAAGAAATTGCACATACATACACATATATAATGACGGAGCAATAGTCTTTCTTAATGACCCTGAATGCATCTTTTCTGTGTTGGGTAGAAAGCCATTGGATGGATCAGCATCCAGTATTAACTGATACTTTCTATTAAGAGATAAAAGTTTCTACATGGTCTTTGTATTTAATTGTTATAGCATCTATATTGTACCTTGACATTAGCAAGAATAAAATTGAGAGTAGAAAAATGTAACTCAGGGGCACCTAGATGGCTCAGTGGGTTAAAGCCTCTGCTTTCAGCTCAAGTCATGATCCCAGGTCCTGGCTCTGCTCAGCAGGAAGCCTGCTTCCCCCCCTCTCTCTGCCTGCCTCTCTGCCTACTTGTGATCGCTGTCAAATAAATAAATAAAATCTTAAAAAAAAAAGAAAAAAATGTAACTCAGTTTGAAATTTGACTAATATAAACTGAAATACTAGCCGATAAAGAAACCATCCTATTTTTCAGAACCATTAATTTTTTAAAAAATTTTATATAGTCACAAAATAAGATCACTGAATGATCTAATCTGTAATCTGTATTTAATCCTAAGGAAGGACAGTCATTCCTTCTCAGAACTTTGTCATAGATGACAACGCATAGCTCCTTTAAAAAGTTAAAAGTCGGGACACCTGGGTGGCTCGGTTGAGCGGCTGCCTTCGGCTCAGGTCATGATCCCAGCGTCCTGGGATCGAGTCCCACATCGGGCTCCTTGCTCGGCAGGGAGCCTGCTTCTCCCTCTGCCTCTGCCTGCCACTCTCTCTGCCTGTGTTCGCTCGCTCTCTCTCCCTCTCTCTCTGACAAATAAATAAATTAAAAAAAAAAAAGTTAAAAGTCCAGGGGTGCCCGAGTGGCTCAGTGGGTCATGATCCCAGGGTCCTGGGATGGAGCCCCAAATCAGAATCAGGCTCTCTGCTCGGGGTAGAGCCTGCTTCTCCCTCTCTCTCTGCTTCCCTCTCTGCCCACTTGTGACCTCTTTCTGTCGAATAAATAAATAACATCTTAAAAAAATAAATAAAAAGTTAAAAGTCCAAAGATTCTCAGGTCCATTGAGGGACTTGCCTTTTGGCATATCCAAAAAAACTCTTAACAGGTTTTCAGGGCTGTGTTATCTTGCTTTGCCCACTATTAGTCTTACCTGGTAGCATGTTAAAATTGTCTTAAAGTTGGAGCACATGCCACCTTTTAACAAAACAAAACAAAGTTTGCTTAAAATAAGATCAGGAGTTTTGATATATTGTTTGATACAACTTCATTGTTATATCGTTGTGTATGTGATAACTTCATGAGAATTAAAATAATATCCTTATTCGTTAAAAAGTCAAAAAGTGGGGTGCCTGGGTGGCTCAGTTGGTTAAGTGTCGGACTCATTTTCTGCTCAGGTCATGATCTCAGGGTTGTGAGATGGAGCCCTGTGTTGCATCTGGCTCTTGGCTCAGCGGGGAGTCTGCTTCCCCTTTCTCTCCTTCTGCCCCTCCCCCTGGTTTGCATATTCTCTCTCTATCTTTCTCTCAAATAAATAAATAAATATTAAGAATAAAAAGAGAAGTCAGAAAAGTCTGTAAAACTGGAGTCAGTACTTGTTCCAAATTAGTCAAAGCAACATATGGAACACTTGCCAATTATGTTTTACACATACTCATTTACTTTCAATAAAAACCCTATGTAAGGTATGTATTGTTAGTATTCCCTACTTTACAGATAAGGAAAATGAGACACAGAGACTGCGTAGTTTGAGCAGTGTGCAAGAGCCAGGAAGAGGTGGGATTGGGACTCAAATCCAGATGGTCTGGCTACAGGATCTGAATTCTAGACTGCTCTACTATTCTGTGTCCTACACATACTGTGGGTGGCAAATGTTCAGTCTCGGATTCATTTTCATCTGCCAACCAGGTCTCCCAAAATGAATTGGTATATACTGAACAAAATGCACATTAATATAGATAGCAGTAACAGTTGAAGAAAAATGTTTGAAAAGCAAACCTGATGTAAAAACTTAATGTTAACTGTGTTGCAGAGTCAAAAATTAGCGTCTTACAAAATTATAAACAATTTTGTCCTTTTCTCCAACTCTTGGTAACTGAGAAAGATCTCTGTATTATTTACTTTTGTTGTGAATGTTTTTTTCCACAAGGAAAACGTCCTTGTTCTGAACTTGTGTGATGTATTAAACCTGTTACCCTATCCTGTTTTAAATTGTGTACACTTCCCAGAATCTCATCCTTTTCCAAGTGTGGAAGAAAAATAGTTTAAAAAAATGTTTTAAAGTAAAAATTGACTTAGTGCATATGTATTGAACATTTCCTATGTATGAACACTGTGTCAAACACTTTCTTAGTTAATCCTTAGGGAGCTTAAAATCACAGAGCTTAAAACAAATGACATTTTCCAAACTTGGGATTTGCTGGGATGGTAGCTCTAAGTGACAATACTATATGCCGCGGAGGTCCCAGTGAAAAGCCTGCCTTTTTGCTTTAGTTTCTTCCTGGTTATTTTGCCTGTGTTGGGAGTACTTTAATCCCACTGGAGAACCATGGCCCTACTACCCTTCCCTAGTTCCTGCCAACACTCTAGCTCCTGGCACACTGTTGTTTTTAGTACACCTCACCCACTGAGGTAAGATTGATGTATTCTTCTTCATACATCTGCCATATAAACATAACAACTCCAAGCAGGACTTCCACTGATTTCCCAAAGGATTTTTTCTTGGCGCTTTTGTTCCTTGTGTCAGCCAGATTGGACATAACTGTTAAGAAGTACTGCCTAACTTATACTTGTTTATGAGGCACCTGGCTGGCTCAGTTGGTGGAGCATGTGTCCCTTGACCTTGGAGTTGTAGGTTTGAGTCCCAAGTTAGGTATTGAGGTTACCTAAAAATAAAATCTTTTAAAAATATTTTTTACTTATGGGGTGCCTGGGTGGCTCGGTGGATTAAAGCCTCTGCCTTTGGCCCAGGTAATGATTCCAGGGTCCTGGGATCGAGTCCCTCATCGGGCTCTCTGCTCAGCAGGGAGCCTGTTTCCTCCTCTCTCTCTCTCTCTCTCTCTCTCTCTCCCCCCCCTCCCTCCCTCCCCCTACTTGTGATCTCTGTCAAATAAATAGAATCTTTTAAAAAAGAATGTTTAAAAATTTTTTTTTTACTTAGCACACGGTGCGATATTGGTTTTCTAGAGTAAAGATAAAATCTTAAAAATAATTGTATTTATTTATATATAATTTGGACGAATGTTCCCAAACCTAACTGTATATCAAAATTCCTGGGTACCTAACTCCAGAGATGGATTCAGTAGTTCTGGGGTTGAGTCCTAGCAGTCAGTATTTTTAAAACTCCTGAGGTGCTTCTTAACTAATGATCAATGTTTGGGAATCTTCGCTTTGGACAGTTGATTCTCAAATGCTGGTCTCACAATAAACATTTCACAAATATTGCATAAAATGAGAAAAATAATACTAAATGGTGTTTTTTAAAAATATAAGTTACTAATACTAATGTAAAGGACTGTCTTATTCTGAAATTATATTTTCCTTTGGGGGATTGTGTCAAATTGTTTCTTTTATAAAATGATAAGTGGAGGCAGTAATTTATAAATTTAATTTTTTTTAAGTAAAGACATAAAACAAACATAAGGTTGACAGTCTTTTGTCATTTTCCAAATCTAATCTGAAATAGTGGTGGTCCATGAAATTCAGAAGTCCAGGAACCTCATGATTTAGCTCAACTGCTGAGGTCGAGTGACAAACCCAGGCAGTTTATCCAGGGGCCATTTACCCCAGTTTGCCTTGGCTGTTCACTCTTCCTGCTTCATACCCCAGGTGGCCTCAGAACTACATCCCATGCTTTTTATAACTTGGAAACTTGGAAGTGTCTCTACAGTGGTACCTCATGTTAAAATATTTAATATGGGGGCGCCTGGGTGGCTCAGTCATTAGGCATCTGCCTTCGGCTCCGGTCATGATCCTAGGGTCCTGGGATCGCGCCCCACGTCTGGCTCCCAGCTTGGTGGGAAGCCTTCTTTTCCCTCTCCCACTCCCCCTGCTTGTGTTCCCTCTCTCACTGTGTCTCTGTCAAATAAATAAATAAAATCTTAAAATTTAATATGAATAAGTCCTTACATTTTTTATGGATAACAGTGATGATCATTAGACTGAAATAAATGAATTTTTAGTAATTAAAAAATTTAAATTTAAAAGTAGCAAAAATGTAATCAGCTACATTTATAGAAAAGTGAGAGAGTCAATACTTTTATAGAGTTGACTGTTACCAAGAATTACAGTGTTAGGTTTAGGGCCCCAATCCATGCCAAGATTTGGATAGTTTATCTTTCAGCCTTTAGCAATTTTATGAAGGAGAACAAATTTCCCAAGTCAGGTGGACACAGACGTTACACAGAATTAGCCATTCAGAAATACCTGGGGCATGCTGAGATTTATATAGCAACTTTGAAAAATCCCAAAAATATTTCTTCTTAGGGGAAGTTTAATTTTGACTCAAATTTTCTTTAATTCACACAGTCACATTGACAGGAAAGATACTTGATGATTCAGATACATATTGAGGTCTGCTTTCCAAAAGGCAGCCCTTGAATCATACATTAAAATTTGTAACTCTTCTAAATCTCTCTCTTTCACACTTCCCTAAGTTACTGCAGTTCTTCATAGTTAATGATTTTACTGAACTCGGGACCATTTAGTAAGGAGAAATGAGTAAACCTCTATTAGTCACGTGTTCCACGTACATAATACCGGCCTGAGTCTGAAGACAAATACAAATCGTTAATGCTTTCATCTTTCCTGCAGTGTCAAATGCAGAGACTCCCAACTTTGTACCCTTCACAAACCACTTAACCTCTGAGAACCCATTTCTCTCTGTACAAAAGAAGGATAATACCACTGACTTAAGAGGGTTGTGGGTGAGGATTAAATGAGATAGTGCACATAAACTTCCTCCATGCTTTGGGGGTACTAGAGCATATATCCTTTCAACCGTCTTTATACATTCTTACTCCTGAACACTGGGGGCTCTACAAGTTGGGTCTCTCAGGATCTTTTAATTCGAAATCCTCCTAATTTATTTTATTTTATTTTTTAAAAGATTTTATTTGTTTATTTGATAGAGAGCACAAGTGGGGGAACGGCAGGCAGAGGGAGAGGGAGAAGCGGGCTTCCCGCTGAGCAGGAAGTCTGACATGGGGCGCTCGATTCCAGGACCCTAGGATCATGACCCGAGCCGAAGGCACATGCCCAACTGATTGAGCCACCCTGGTGCTCTTAAATCCTCCTAATTTAAAGAAGCAGCTTATTAATCTCTTCAAGTTTCTACTTAATAAGGTTTCCAGACTGTATTTCGAGTCTTCCAGTTAGTGCAAGAGCAAATAATGGTTTAAAGTAGAACTGTGAAAAAAAAATCGAATCCTGATTACTTCTTTTGATGCATATTACTAATAATCTTCTCTGTGTTACCATAGAATCACTCCAGATAAATGCTGTAGTAGAAGTGCATAACTAATAAGTAGCTGAAGCTTCCACTTTTTTGTTGTAGGTGTCTCTCTGTATTATAGAACAGACTTCTATTTAATTTCTATATAAACAGATAGGCCTCAGTTTAAATAGGCCTATATAAGATTTTGGCTAAAAATCTCAGTCACTTGATGAATACTATTCTCTGAATATTTTAGTGACAGCACACTTTAGATTCAGTCATTAGCACTACCAGCCTGTCAATAATCATTTGATATTAATACAGAAAGAAAGACAGTATTGACGGCTGAAATTATTGAGAATTTTTAAGAAGAAAAATTCAGGAAACTAATGGACCGTTAATTATGGGATAAAATAACAATTCTCAAAGAAATGTAATCAATTTATTAAGTCATACTTACAACCCTGTAATTAATAGTATTCTGTGCTTAAATGAAGGCATAGTAAAACTGAAGAGAAATTGAGATTCAAAATAGATTTTTATCTCTGAGCTGGGAATACAACAAAAGCAGACTGCTGTCCATTTATAATACCTTTTTAGCACTTTATTGTATTTCCTTGCCACCTCTGAATAAACAGTCTAATTCTGAATAACTTTTGGTCATTTTCCTCAGTCCTTTTCAGAAATAGGAAGATAAATTGAGAGAAGAAAAAGGAAAGTATTGGTATGTAAAATTTCAGTCTATTCCATTTGAATACAAATCTGCCCAAAAAACATAGTGCTAACTTTAAAGTTTTTTGTTTGCCTTGTTTCCAACTTTTCTTAGTTTCTAAGTATATGATGTAATTTCATAAACAAGTACAAGTTATTTCTTTTCTATTGACGGTCATTTTGCTCTAGACATTAAAGGTCTAGGTAAGAATTTTAATAGTCTTTAAGCTTACTTTATAGATACAACACTTGTTAGTACATTTTCATGTACAGTATAAGGTTTACTCCAGTGCTGTTTTAGGAGTAAAAAGGGATCAATCTTAACAGGAAGTTTTTTTTAAAAAAAGTCTGAAGTTCTATATTATTCACTTAGAGTACTCTGTACGGTGATGGTATGTGGAAATGAAAGCTAGTATTAGCTACCCCACCTGCTCACAAGCCAGTTTTTGAGGTTGAAATAAGAATCCTATAGAATCTATATGGAAAGGGCAAGGTGGCCATTTAAAGTGGCATTCATAGTGCCTATTTTATGGTAACATGAGAACTCATTTACTTCACCATTTCCTTTTCACTCAGTGCCTAACACCAATAATATAATTGCATTACATATAAGAAAGAATAAAGAATTAAGTCATGTATGTTTTCTGAATATTCCTGCTTTTGGATCTTAGAGACTCTTGTGAATAGATTAATGTATAATACTTTTGTATCATATAAAAATATACTTAGGTATTAACAATTATAATTTCTTGATTCTACAGGTTAAAATTTTCTGATACTGCTTAGGAAAATAAATCATAAAAGTTCAGTCTGGGCCAGTTCTGCTTCTTCCAAATATAATGGAGCATATATAGATACAGCTAAATTATCTCAGTACTTAAACCATAATTATATGCTAGGAATAGTGTAAGGAGTTATTCCCATGAATATACATACCAACAACTAAGTTTAATAAATATAGTCTTTCAGAGCATTTACTTACTTAAGCGTACTAATTTTTTTTTTTTTTTAAGATTTATATATTTTAGAGATAGTTCAGGGATGGGCAAAGGGAGAGGGAGAGAAAGAACCTCAAGCAGGTTATCAGCTAAGCGAGGAGCCCTACACAGAGCTGATGTGGGGCTTGATCTCAGGACCCAAGGTCATGACCTGAACTGAAATCAAGAATCAGTCACTCAATGGATTCAGCCATCCAGGCGCCTCCTAACTGTGCTAATTTGAAGGAACAAAACAGGAACAACTAAGACACCTGTATTGTTAATTGAGCTCTGTTACCTTGGGCAAATAGCATAATCTTGGCTTCAGTTTTCTCATGTGTAAATAGAGAGGCTGACCTTTGATATCCCTTCTAGATATACGATCTCTGGTTAGATTTCATACTTAAATTGTGCTCACAGTTTTAAATTTGAGTATGAAATGGGGGAAAAGGGAAGAAGGCCGGGATAAAAAGGAGAATGAGCTCAGGGGGAAGAAAGCCAAGAAATCAAAGAGATTGTACAAAGAGATGCGCTTAGTACTGTTCTAGAGAATGTTCATATTAAAATTTTGAATGTGTATACATAGGGACTGGTTATTCACTTGACCCTGCCTTTGTTAATCATGTTCTTTGTTCTCAGGACAGAGGAGAAAATGTCTGCTCCAGGGGAATGATACTGTGTTATTGGTGTGAGGCTAGAGGAATGGTGGCACAAAGTTGTCCAGGATAAAAGGTAGCAAGGACAGGATAAAAGTTGATGGGGCGCCTGGGTGACTCAGTTGGTTAAGCATCTGCCTTCAGCTCAGGTCATCATCTCAGGGTCCTGGAATCGAGCCCTGCATCAGGCTTTCTGCTTTGCAGGGAGCCTGCTTCTTTCTCTCCCTGCCACTCACCCTGCTTGTATTCTCTCTCTCAAATAAATAAATAAAATACTTAAAGGAAAAAAGTTGATGATCAGAGGATCTGAGCCAGGGCGAAAGAGTATAACATAAAACTAGATTTAAAGTAGTTAATCCTGGGGCGCCTGGGTGGCTCAGTGGGTTAAAGTAGTTAATCCTATTCTGTAGTCTTAGCTTTACCCTTAAGAAACCACTGAATTACTGTGGGCTCAAGTTTGAGATTTGGGAAAGCAGAGCAGTGCTAAACAAGAGGCTGAAGTGAAGCAAGTGAAAATCAGTAGGATCCTCAAATTACAAAGAATTGTGAAATGAGAGGGACAGGTGGGAAGATGGATTATCAATATGGATGTTATGGTATTGTCAGAAATGGTAGAATTAAAGTGGATGTTAGATAATTTATAGGTGTAGTCCTTCGACCATTGTTACATAGAACAGATAACATTCTGATAGTATGTACATTTATTTTGGATCAGTAGAGTAGTTTTAAAGGTATTTTAAAAATTCATTTTTAAAGTCCACAGAGAATAGTTATCTTGTAATTTAAGTGTCTTATAAATACAGCATTCATATGTTGAGTTTGCTTAAAGACATAAAATCTGTATGTTGATGTACCTTCAGATATACAGATCTGACCACAAAAACTTAACCATCACTGCAGTATTTAAGTATTCTGAGAATACTAGCCAATGAAGTTAAAGCGAAATTGTGATTATTTAATTTACTAACTCTCCTTCTCACTAAGTATGTTTTTGCTCACATTGCGTCCCTACTGCCAAGCTTAGCACTCTTTCACTTGTTGAATAAATGAGTAATAATAGTGGTCTCATTTTGGAGTCCTGTAATTATACCAGTTTTACAGTTGTGGAACCTGAGGTTCAGAGGTCAAGAGCTACTAAATAATACTAGTCTAGGTGGGGGGCACCTCTGTGGCTCAGCTGGCTAAGCGTCTGACTTTGGCTCAGGTCATGGTCTTGGGGTCCCCGGATCCAGCTCTGTGTGGAGCCTCGCTTTGGACTCTGCACTCATCCAGGAGCCTGTGTGTCCCTCTCCCTCTGTCCCCCTCTGCCCCCTGTACTCATGTATGCTCATTCTGTCTCTCTCTCAAATAAATCAGTAAAATCTTAAAAAACAAAAACTGCTCTGGGCAGAAGATGCAAAGAATTATAAATAGATCCTGCATTTAGAGCTTGTAGTCTACTGAAAGCTGAGTAAATGCTTTAAGTGAACACTGGAAACATTAGTGTCTATTTGTGTATAGCTATTGAGGTATTGATGTTTGATCCGATATATCATGTGCTATTTTAATGCATTGATTTACCACTATTTTTGTTAGTATAACACAGTTGCTTTGGAATCTAAAAAATATGAATCATTTGCATCTTGAGATGTAACCAGGTAGTTATTTATGTACTCCACATTAGAATTTCAGATTAAACAAAGGTTAGTATTCTATAATTACATAATTTTCAAGAGGAAGTTGAAAATAATTGATAAAGTATAAGTCTGTAGCAAGAATAATTGTAATTTAATTCAGAAATTATGAGCATGAAAGAACTAAAATGATGTATAGATAAATGTGTTGGAATCTCCATCTCTACATGATGAAACTAAAGGAGATAAACACCAATCTACAAATGTTCCTTTGAAGTAGAAGCTATAACTTTTCTAACAGTAAAAATGATTTTAGTTCCTGTTGAAACAAAAGACAGTTCAAAAGATTTTCTCAAAAGCTATTCCAAGAGGTGAGATTACTTGAAGATTAAAGCATCACAGGAAGGTATGTGGTGGATATGTGGTGGTAGCTTGTAGCTATTTCCTCATTGCTGTCTTCAGGTAGAAAGTGTATCAGCAGCTGGAAAAATGCATAAAAATATACACAACAAAAACAAATGCTGTTGGCTCTTTCAATGAAAGATTACTTTAAAAATGCCAAATGAAATTTTATCTTCAGGTGTCATAATTAAATGATCATCAGTTTATGTACTGTTCAGTTTATTTTAGAATATTTTTTATTAAATATGCTAGTTTATGTTAAGAATAACCATGTGAGACTATGGACTCTGAAAAATCACCTGAGGGTTTTGAAGAGGCGGGGGGTGGGAGGTTGGGGGAGCCAGGTGGTGGGTATTATGGAGGGCACGCATTGCATGGAGCACTGGGTGTGTTGTAAAACTATGAATTCTGTTACGCTGAAAAGAAATGAAATAAAAAATAAAATTAAAAAGAATAACCATGTGTTTTACATTGTTTTATAAATTTGTGAAAGTTGCCATTTTGTGATGTTTACTGTTGTATTTATAAAAATATATTTGTAGTCTATATTTTAATTAAAAAAATTTTTAGAGGGAGAGCATGCACATGCAGGGAAGAGGGGCAAAGGGTGAAAGAGAGGAAGAAGAATCTCAAGCAGGCAATGCATGGAGTGAGATGTGGGCCTTGATTTCACCACCTTTAAGCAACTGAGCTACCCAGGTGCCCCCCCGTAGTCTATATTTTAAATGCTTTAATTTCACTGATTTTTTTTCACCTATTTTTTTTTTTTTTAAGGAGTTATACATAGTGAACACTTCAGAATACTGGTATTAAAACAAATGTTTCTATTGTAAATGAAGTAAATGCCAAAATAATATTGGTATGGGTATTAAAATTAGTATTTTAGTATTAAATAAATTTTGAAAATGTTTTCCTGGTAGAAACTACATATTCGTTATCATTTGGAGGGGCACCTGGGTGGCTCAGTTGATTAAACCAGCTGCCTTCGGCTCAGGTCATGATCCCGGAGTCCCGGGATCGAGTCCCACATTGGGCTCACAACTCCATGGGGAGTCTGCTTCTCCCTCTGACCTTCTCCCCTCTCATGTTTTCTCTTACTCTCTCTCTCTGAAATAAATAAAATGTTTAAAAAAAGAAAGTTAAACTACATACTCATTGCATACATTCTTTTGCATGTTGTGTATATTTTGCAATAAAAAGGAAAATATATAATTGAAAAAAATGTACTGCACAAGCTGTACCTTAGATTTGGGTATTCAGAGAAAAGAGGAATTTTGTGTATTGGTATTTTATTTTTCATTTCTTGTTTTTTTTGTTGTTGTTTTGTTTTGGGTTTTTTTGGTGATCTCTACCGAGTGTGAGGCTCAAACTCACGACCCTAAATCAAGAGTCACATGCTTTTCTGAATTTGGTTATTTTAGAAGTATATAGGTTAGGGATTTTAAATTTTTATCACTTTTTTTTTTTTTTAAAGATTTTATTTCAGAGATCACAAGTAGGCAGAGAGGCAGGCAGAGAGAGAGAGGGAAGCAGGCTCCCTGCGGAGCAGAGAGCCCGCTCTGCGGCTCGATCCTGGACTCTGGGTTCATGACCTGAGCTGAAGGCAAAGGCTTTAATCCACTGAGCTACCCAGGTGCCCCATAAAATTTAGTCACTTTTCTGAAAATATTTTGTATCAAGTTGGTTGTATGTGCTCTTTAGAAATTTGTAGCTTATAATGATGTACTGTATGGTGACTAACATAAGAAAATTGTAACTTAAACCCTTCGAGTGTGACTTACCAAAGAATCCTATCATTTGCTTCCTTTGTGCACATAGTGAATTATTCAGAAATTAACCAGATGTTTTTCTTTCTAATGGCCACTTTTAATTTTTTAAATTTTAATTCTGGTATAATTAACATATAGTTGTATATTATTTTCAGGTATACAGTATAGTGATTCAGCAGTTCTGTACATTACTCAGTGCTCATCATGATAAGCTCATTATCAGGGAGCTTCAACTATTTCACCCATTCCCTTCACCTACCAAACCCTGTGGTAACCATCAGTTTTCTATATTAAAGAGTCCGTTTTTTTGTTGTGCCTCTTATTCTTTGTTCATTTTGTTCCTTAAGTTCCATTTATGAGTGAAATTATTTGTCTTTTATTGACCTATTTCATTGAGCATTTTACCCTTTAGATCCATCCATGTTGTTACAGATGGCAAAATTTTCAATTTTTTTTAAGACTGAATAATCATTTGTGTGTGTGTGTGTGTGCGCGCGCGTGTACACACTACAACAGTTTATCCATTCATCAATGGACAGTTGGGCTGCTTGCATAATTTGGCTATTGGATATAATGCTGCAGTAAACATAAGGGTGCATATATCTTTTCAAATTAATATTTTTGTACTCTTTGGGTAAAAACCCAAGGTGGAATTACTGGATTATATAGTAACTCTATTTTTAATTTTTTGAGGAACGTCCACATAGTTTTTCATAGTGGCTATACTGGTTTGCTTTCCCACTAGCCGTGCACGAAGATTCCTTTTTCTTCACGTCCTCACCAACGCTTGTTTTTCTTGTGTTTTGATTTTAGTAATTTAGGTAAGTGTGAGGTAATATCTCATTTGTGGCTTTGATTTGCATTTCCCTGATGATGAGTGCCATTGAGCATCTTTTCATGTGTCTGTTTGCCATCTGGATGTTTTCTTTGGAGAAATGTCTGTTCATGTCTTCTGCCTATTTCTAATTAGATTATTTTATTTTTTGGTGTTATTTTAAGTCCTTTTTATATTTTGGATACTCTTTGTCAGATACATCATTTGCAAATATCTTCTCCGATTCAATAGGTTGTCTTTTAGTTTCCTTGATTTGTTTCCTTCACTGTGCAGAAGTTTTTTATTTTGATATAGTCCCAAAAATATTTTTAATTTTGTTTCCCTTGCCTCAGAAGATCTATCTAGAAAGAAGTTGTTGTGGCCAGTGTCAGAAATTTTTGCCTGTGCTCTCTTCAAGGATTTTTGTGGTTTTAGGTCTCATATTTAGGTCTTTAGTCCATTTTGAGTTTATATTTGTGTATGGTTTAAGTAAGTGGTCCAGTTTCATTCTTTTGCATGTAGCTGACCAGTTTTTCCAACACCATTTGTTGAAGAGACTGTCTTTTTTCCTATTGCATATTCTTGCCACCTCCTAAAGATTAATTGACCATATAATTGTGGGTATATTTCTGGACTTTGTGTTCTGTTGATGCTGTGGGTCTGTTTTTGTGCCAGTACCATACTGATTACTACAGCTTTGTAATATAACTTGAAGTCTGAAATTGTGATACTTTGTTTTTTCTTTTTCAAAATTGCTTTGGCTATTCAGGGTCTTTTGTGGTTCCATACAAATTTTAGAATTATTTGTTAAAGTTACATGAAAAAAAGCTGTTGGTATTTTGATAGGGATTGCATTAAATCTGTAGATTGCTTTGGGTGGGGTAGTATGGACATTTCAACATTATTAATATTAAATGCATTATTATAAAGCATGGACTATCTTTCCATTTGTGTCATCTTCAGTTTCTTTCATCAGTGTTTTATAATTTCCAGAATACAGGTTTTTCACCTCCCTGGTTAAACTTAATTCCTGGTGCAACTGTAAATGGAGGGGGATTTTTTTGTTTGTTTTGTTTTGTTTTGTTTTTCTGCTGCTTCATTATTAGTGTATCTAAATGTAATGGATTTGTGGATTTGTGTATATTGATTTTGTATACTGCGACCTTAATGAATTCATTTTTCAGTTCCAGTAGGATTTTTGGTGGAGTCTAGGGTTTTTAATACACAGTATCCTGTCATCTGCAAATGTTGACAGTTTAACTTCTCCCTTACCAGTTTGAGTGCCTTTTATTCCTTTTTCTTGTCTGATTGCTATGGCTAGGACTTCCAGTACTATGTTGAATAAAAGTAGTGAGAGTAGACATCTATGTCTTGTTCCTGATCTTAGGGGGAAAAACCCTCAGTTTTTTTTTGTTTGTTTTTTTCAAAGATTTTATTTATTTATTTGACAGACAGAGATCACAAGTAGGCAGGAAGGCAGGCAGAGAAGAGGAAGCAGGCTCCCCACTGAGCAGAGAGCCCGACATGGGGCTCCATGTCTCCATCCCAGGACCCCGGGATCACGACCTGAGCTGAAGGCAGAGGCTTTAACCCACTGAGCCACCCAGGCACCCCAAACCCTCAGTTTTTTTTTTACCATCGAGTCTGATGTTAGCTGTGGGATTTTCATATATGGCCATTATTATGTTGAGATATGTTCTCTTTAAACCTACGTGTTGAGGTTTTGTTTTTTTTTTTTATCATGAATGGTTATTGTACTTTGTCAAATGCTTTTTCTGCATCTACTGAGAGGATAGTATGGTATTTATCCTTTATTCTGATGTGAATGTGTTGTGTTGATTGGTTTGCAAATACTGAACCACCCTTGCAGTCCAGGAAATAATTGCACTTGGCCATGGTGAATGATATTTTAAATATATTTGTTGAATTTGGTTTGGTGTAGTAGTTTGTTGAGATTTTTTGCATCCAGGTTCATGAAAGATATTGGCCTATAGTTCTCTTTTTGGTAGTGTCTTTATCTGGTTGTGGTATCGGAGTAATGCTGTCTTCATAAAATAAATTTGGAAGGTTTCCTCCCTCTTTTTTGTGGGGGGGGATGGTTTGAGAAGAACAGGTATTAACTCTTTTTAATTCATTCAAAGAAATATTTGCTAGAATTTACCTGTGAAACCATCTTGTCCTGGACTTTTGTTTCTTGGGAGTTCTTTGATTACTGATTCAATTTCATTGGTGGTGGTTGCTCTGTTTAAATTTTCTGTTTCTAACTGATTTAGTCTTGGGAGGTTATGTATTTCTAGGAATTTATCCATTTTTTTCTGGCAGTCTAATTTGTTGGCATAAATTTTTCATGATCTCTTATTCTTTGTAGTTGTTATTCTCTTTCATTTCTGATTTTGTATTGTGTACAATTTGAGTTCTTTCTCTCTCTTTTTTTTTCTTCCCTTTGATGAGTTTGGCTAAAGTTTTATCAATTTTCTTGATCTTTTCAGAGACCCAGCTCCTGGTTTCATTGATCTATTTGTTGTTTCAGTTACCATATCATTTATTCCTTTTCTAATATTATTTTTTTCCTTTAGTGGTTTTAGGTTTTGTTCATTCTTCTTTGTCTAGCTCCTTTAGGTGTAAGGTTAGGTTTGTGATTTTTCACACTTCTTGAGGTAGGCCTGAATTGCTGTAAACTTTCCTCTTCGAACAGCTTTTGCTGCATCCCAAAGATTTGGAATGTTGTGTTTTCATTTTCATTTGTCTCTGTGTATTTTTTAATTTCCTCCTGATATCTTGGTTGACCCATTCATTGTTTAGTAGCATGTTATTCAATCTCCCTATATTTGTGTTCTTTCCAGATTTTTTCTTATGGTAGATAGCTAGTTTCATAGCATTGTGATTAGAAAAGATGCACAGTATGACTTCAGCCTTTTTGAATTCAGGATCATGTCTTACCATCTGTCTTGATGGGGACCATTTCTGTTGAATTCTAGGTAATAGGTATTTAACTGCCTACTCAGCATATCTTGGATGTCTAAGAATATCACAAACTTAACTGTCTAAAACCAAAACTTTTGTCTTTCCCTTAACCAGACTTGTTTACTTAATTGTCTGTTCAGTTCAAAGCAGATTCATCCTTCTAGATCATGGTGCCCAAAATTGATGTCTGTCTTTCACAACCCACACTGAAAACATCAAAAAATTTTGTCGCTCCTGCCTTCAGAATATATCCAAAATCTTACCACTTTTCACTCTGCTTTTCCACCCTAGTACAGGCTAATCTGATCTCTGGTCTGGATTTTTGCAATAGCCTTCCCCAAAAGTCTCCCTTGTGCTGAATCTTTTTTTTTATTATTTTTTATTTTTAATCAACATAAATGGGGCGCCTGGGTGGCTCAGTGTTTTAAAGCCTCTGCCTTCGGCTCAGGTCATGATCTCAGGGTCCTCGGATCAGCCTGCATCAGGCTCTCTGCTCAGCAGGGAGCCTGCTTCCTCCTCTCTCTGCCTGCCTCTCTGCCTACTTGTGATCTCTGTCTGTCAAGTAGTAAATAAATAAAATCTTAGATCACTGTGGCTTCTATGTTGATTTTTTTTTTTTTTTTAAGGATCTGAGTCCTGTCATGTCAGGCTTATGCTCAAGAACCTCCAGTGTGTTTTCATCTCAGTGTTAAAGCCCATGTCTTTATGGTGGAAGGTAGAGCTCGTGCAGTTCTGACCCCATACATTTCCCATTTTAACTTCTGCTGTTCCCTATTTTTCATTCATCTGTAGCTTGCTTATTCAGCTTCTTACTCTTCCAAAATACATCAAGCATATGTAGGCTCAGGATCTTAAACATTTTAACAACTAAACCTGAAATTGCACTCATTCTTCAGGTAGGCATAAGCAGTAAGGTTGTGGATAGTGTATCCAAAGTAATAAGCAGGAGGGCAGAATAAAAGCACATACGTGTTCATGGTAAAAATAAAGTTGGAGAATGAGGAATTATCTTCTGATTGCATCTTTTAGTCAGGTAGGAAGCAAGGTTATTGGCTGAAAGAGAAATGGATAGGAAGTGTTGTAAATTTAAACTGAAAGGTTATAAGATAGTTGGCTGGGATAATGGGATGGTGAATGGGTTCGGACTAAGTAGTATTTAAGCCTTTTGAGTTAGTAAGCACACATTTCAAAGGATGACCAGTGTGGTTGTTTGGTTGGTTCTTCTGCCTTGTCTGTCGGTCCTTCCTTCTCATCCCACCTTATTCCAGCACCACGAGGAAGGATTGGCAAAGAGTTGAGTGTAAAACCAGTGTTGAAATTTGGCAAAGCAAGAGAGGGCAAAGACAGTTGAAGCTATTTGGATGGAGTGATTATAGTGATGGCTTATGGAATCCAACCTGTGTCAAGATGGAAATGCATACAGGAGGGGGATGGGCAGTAGAAATTGTCAGAATTAGAGGATTGAAGTCTCTGTGGGGTCAAAAATGACTGGTCCTGGGGCACCTGGCTGGCTCAGTCAGTAGAACATGTGATTCTTGATTTCCGGGTAGTGAGTTCAAGCCCCATGTTGGGTGTAGAGCTTACTTTAAAAAAAAAAAAAAAAAGCAAGACAAAAACCAAAAATCCAACCAAAAGTTAAATTGGCTTTGGAGTACTGGAGTTTGTAAGTTGACAGAAAGGATTGACCATCTGAGAATTAAAGTCTTGAAATTTATTGGAGGAGGAGATGTTTAAAGTTATTGCTAATAACAATGGGGATGACTGTTGGAATGAGTTGCTGAGATACAGTGGAAGAGAAAGTAGGAAGAGAAGAAGTAAAATAATGTGCACTAGGTATTGGAAGGATTATCTGTATAGATTTTGAAGTTACTGAAAGCTTAATTTAAAATTTAGTTGAAAATTAAAAGGTAATAGGTAAGCTTTCCAAATATACAAGTTTGCATCCATTTTTTAAAGAACAGGGGCACCTGAGTGGCTCAGTCAGTTAAGTGGCTAACTCTTGATTTCAGCTTAGGTCATGATCTTGGGGTCCTGGGATTGAGCACTGCATCAGGCTCCTTGCTCAGTGGGGAGTCTGCTTTTCTTTCTCCCCCCTCCCTTTCCCACCCATTTGCTCTCTCTCACTCAAATAAATTAATCTTAAAAAAAAATTAAAACCACAAGGAAGCAAATCAAATAATTAAGTTGTTTATTTTAAAATTAAAATTAAAATATTCCTGTTTACTTTGGGGGTAGATGTTGTCTCTGAATTACAAATTGAATTTTTAGTTCCACGAGGCTTAAAAAATGTTTCTAGTTTCATATGAATCCAAGAATGAGAAAAGTCAGTTGTGTTAGATCTTAAGAATGATTTTGGTAGTACTTGGGTATTCAGAAGTGCTGGAGAAACTTTGGCAGAAAGTCAGAGCTATAGAGTAAGTCCAAACTAGGACAACAAAGTCATTATTCTGCTTTTTAGTGAAGAAAGTTTTTTTTAAAATAGTCATGACCCTTGGTGCTTTACCAGAAGTACTTTATTGGGACTTCATTTGGATGCAAGGCTGTGTCAAAGTAATTAGAAAAACAAGGATTGAATATAAAATAGTGACTTCTGAAAAAAATGATAACACTTTGTGATGCATACTTATTTTTAATTAAATTGCATTAAAGCTATAATTTTATAGATAAAAGTAAGGTGACTGAGTAAATTTAGTACTTATTATTACATCACTATACAGTAGAACCTTGGAGCAACATATAATTCGTTTGATTTATGCTGAATAGTGTGGACATTTAGTTGGGTGACGCCAACTTGAGGGTATTTTCCTTGTGTTCCCAAATGAATAATGTAAAATAACTTTAAACATTTTACAGAATTAAAAAACAGTACTTGAAGGAAACAGAAAGTAATAGTTTTCTTGAATTTAAATATGAGATAGCATTTAATTAGGGCATACCACTGAGGGGAGAGAGTACATTTCACAGAAGCTGTGTAAGGATGACTGTGTTAGAAAAGGAAGTGAGGGGTTAATGAAGGCAAGGAGGTGGAAGAAGTTGTACCCTGTTAGTAATCTAGAGTAAATCCATAGAAATAAGAGCAATGCTAAAGGTAGAATGGGGGGGGGGAATAAAGATAAATTGCCTCTTTTGATAACTTTATTTATTTGTAATCCATAGGTGGTTTCAGAATACTGCTTAGTTTCGTTAGTTTGTTTTGAGCATTTCCAGACATTTTCCACTATATAGTCCAAGGTATTTGCTGGCATGGACGGGGGAGAAATGTGATCTCAGGCTTTGAAACTAAAGGGATTAGAGGGTGTTACCCATGATCCCATAAGGCTTTATGATTGATTACTCTCTCTCTCTCTCTCTTTTTTTTTTTTGTTTAAGATTTTATTTATTTATTTATTTATTTGCCAGGGAGAGAGAGAGAGTGCACAAGCAGGCAGAGTGCCAGGCAGAGAGAGAAGCAGGCTCCCCGTTGAACAAGGAGCCCAATGTGGGACTTGATCCCAGGACCTTGAGATCATGACCTGAGCTGATGGTAGCAGCTTAACTGACTGAGCCACCCAGGCATCCCCGATTCTTATTTTTTGATAAGAGTTTTCTGCCTTGAGGTCCAGCCATGTTCTCTCATGCTTTTGGAGTTGTTCTGACCACGCAAAAAGGCTGAACAACTAACGAGGGATCTTGTAAAGAGAGGTTAAATATTCAGTGTGTGTTTGTGTTAGGCAGTTTCTAACTGATATTTTTTAATTTGTTCCTTTCATGAGGCTCAAAGCTCCCCAGTGACCCAGAATTTTTTTCAAATCATTTCTCTTTTGGTAAAAGAAATGCATCATTTTTAGTAACAATATTCATAAGGGTTACTCATTTGGTTATTAAGAATATAAGACTGGCAATGATTTTAGAAGATAATCTTTCTAGCCCCATCCCATTATGGTTGCTAGCCAGCTATGGGCAAATCACTTAAGTATTCTGTTTTTATCATCAGCTTTTATGTTTGTAAAACCAAGGACTGGAACCATTATTTCCTAATAAACATTAATTACTAAACTTACTTACCAAACAATGGTGTGTTACAGTAGAAAGAAAATGAAGTTTGGAGTCAGAGTGGTTGAATTCCTTCATTTCAGAAACTTGGTTTCCTCATTTATAAAATGCTTTGTCCAAAAGGGTTTTGTATGTAACATTGGTAATACATGTGAAAACACTTTGTAAATTCAAAAGTACTAGGCAAATTAAATGGTTATTCAGTCGGCAAGTAAGAGCCTGTATATGTTCCAGGCTGTGTGGTGAAGTTAAGTTTGTTATTAATCCCTGGTTTTAACATTTCTTAAGTCATTTAATCCCATAAAAATGCTAAAATCATTGCTAACAAAGGAAGTCATTGAAATGATTGTTTGGGAGCTGGTATATAAAAATGAAAAATAAATTTATACTTTGTTATCTAATGTATCTTGGATTCAGAGTAATGAGACAACTTTATGGTGAAGTTCTTTGGCAGTTTTATAATTGATGTTTTTGTTGAGTTCTGCTTAGAGAAAAAGTAAAATGGTAAAATTACAGAATTTAAAATGAACATTTGTTCACTGAATGTTTTAACATTTCAACCATGAATCTTGTTTAGATCTCTTGCTGTTTACTTTGCCTTTTTTTATTTGTATGAATTTCTTTGCTCACTTCCTTTCAGAATTTAAATCACTCATTTTTAAATGTTTGGAGTCTATAATATTTATACTGTTTCTTAATTAATTACAATTAATATGTCTAGTTTAAAACCCAGATACATTATTCAGTGGATTAAATTTATCTTTAAAATAAAAAAAGTTTTTTCTGCATTTTAAGTGTCATAACATTAAATCTATATTTGACATAAATTCTTTTTTTTTTTTTTAAGAGTTTATTTATTTGACAGAGATCACAAGTAGGCAGAGAGGCAGACAGAAAGAGAGAGGGAAGCAGGCTCCCTGCTGAGCACAGGGCCCTATGTGGGACTCGATCCCAGGACCCTGAGATCATGACCTGAGCCAAAGGCAGAGGCTTAACCCACTGAGCCACCCAGGCGCCCCGACATAAATTTTTTTTTTTATTATGTCTTCTTTTATACTAGATTATCCCTCCACATACTGTTTTTTTTTTAATTTCATTTCTTTTCAGCGTAACAGAATTCATAGTTTTACACCATACCCAGTGCTCCATGCAATGCGTGCCCTCCATAATACCCACCACCAGGCTCCCCCAACCTCCCACCCCCCGCCCCTTCAAAACCCTCAGGTTGTTTTTCAGAGTCCATAGTCTCTCATGGTTCATCTCCCCCCCAATTTCCCTCAACTCCCTTCTCGTCTCCATCTCCCCATGTCCTCCGTGTTATTTGTTATGCTCCGCAAATAAGCGAAACCATATGATAATTGACTCTCTCTGCTTGACTTATTTCACTCAGCATAATCTC